>JASVEL010004822.1:0-136464 GCA_032618575.1 Nicotiana noctiflora
AGGTTAAGCATAACAATAAAACAGGCTATGCCTGCAATTAGCTTTAATTAGGAATAATTGGGTCTTAAGTGACTGGAATTAGCTTAAAATTGGCTAAATTTGAAATAGTTCTTAAAAAATAAATGGCCAGCCCTTAAATACTAATGCCAGGGCTGGCTATTAGTTAAATAGGTTCAAAATTAGATAGAATCTGCCCTAGGCATAGCTGGTAAATCAGCAGTGCTCTTAGGGGGCATAATTGAGTATTGAAAAGGTAAAATAGTAACTAGTAAGAACTTAGGAGGGTAATAGGGACATTTATGCTCCTGATTTCTGCAATTTTGCAGAGATTTAGGGGTATAATGGTCTCCTAAAAATGGGAAATCTGTAAAAATCTCAAACCCCTAAGGTTATACTAGTAAAAGGCCCTAAAAGGAATCTTTTGGAACCTTCCAGCACATGCTGGAAGGGTTTTAGTAACTGAAAATGGGACTAAAGTGTAGAATAGGTAATTTTAGGAGGGGGGAAGTGGGATTAATCCCATTACTTCCTCCCCAAGTATTCAACCCTAAAAGGTTAGCTATAAATATCTCAAAAGAGGGGTGAAAAAAGGGAATTCCAGAGTATAATAATCTGAGCTAGTATTTGAGGTTCGAATTCTGAGAGTAATCGAAAAAATACATTAAAACTGAAATTCATTGAATACAAAAGCTTGAGAGAGAGAATTAGCAATACAATAGGTAGAATTTGCTGGGTTTCCCATCGGTTTTCATTGGGTTATCTACCTGGGTCTTCTCTGTTTGCTGTGGACTTTGCTACTGCTGTGTGTTGTGCTTTCCTTCTCTTCACTGTTGCATTACTTCGAGTCTACTGCTGATTGTTTACTCCTTCTCCCCTAGAACTCATCGATTCCTCTGTTTCATCCAGGTACATTTCTTTAAACGATGCTGTATTGGCGCCTTTGATGAAATACATGAAGATTCAAGTTAACTTTATTGTTGTTTTCTTAGTTATAGTTTAATACTGTAGTTTGTTTTGTTGTAGTAGATAGTAGCAAAGACAGAAACAGAAACAATGTAACAGTTAGTAGTATAGTGGTAGTGTAGCGTAGCTAGCTTAACACTTAGTTTAATTAGGAAAACTTAAAACATAAGTTAATTCATAATACTTGCAAAACTGATAAGCTCTAAGTTCATAAACACCTGACCGTATAGTTAGTTACATTATCACTGATTTGCATTTAAGTAATAATAAGTGTTAAAAGGAAAAGTGTTAGGTCAAGCAGTGATTCGTTCATGTTTTGGGCTAATAATCTGATAATAAAATGAGTCATAAGGGAATCAGTAGTATAATTATGCACAAGTCTTAGAGTCATTCACCTGTAGATATTTAAAGTCGAACCATGGAACAATCAGACGGTATAATCATTGTTAGTCTAATTGGCTCGTTTGCTACGTCATTGGCAAGTGTAACTCACGCATATGATGTGCTCCATTCAGATATTTATTTAATCTACTTAATAGATAGTTGAAGTGTCAAAATAATAAATAAATCAGTTGAGATATTTAGTTGATCGGTGTGGATAACTTAAAGGGGTGTTTATGTATTTCGCCTATAATTTTTATATAGTGATAGTCTTTTTTTATAGATACTTATCGTATAGTGATATTTCAACAACAACAACAACAACAACAACATACCCAGTAAAATTCTATTAATAGGGTCTGGAGAGAGTATAGTGTACACAGACCTCACCCCTGCCCTGGAAAGGGCAGATAGGTTATTTCCAGGCATATAGTGACATTTATATTGTTTATATTGTTGTATAGTGGTAGTCTTTTTTTATAATTTTTATATTGTCAACTATTTTGTATTTCTTTTTTGTATAGTGACATCCATAATAGTATTTTGAAATAAAACTTCTACCAATACTTTTATTACGACAGAAAATAGCATCTTTATTCATACATTAGAGAGAATTTGACGGCGAATCTCATCATTTTTCTAATATTCTAATTGTAACATTCACAAGGAAAAATATTACAAAATACTAAATCACTGTAGCAACATCTACTAATTGTCTTGAGCATTTCTGCATGTTCTTCTGTTGTGGTGTTCCACACTGTCCACAAGTAATTGTTTCAGTATACATATATTCATAAAGTCCCTTGCATCTCGACTTTGTTGGTCTTCCTGGTTTGCCCTTCACTATCGGTGGGATGAACACATTATCTAACATACTTGTTTGAAGGTCCCATGTAGTTTTATCTGAATGTGTATTAGCTGACACTTTATATGTCTTTTTGAAGTATTCCTTGGTGTAATAGGCAGAACAATATTTGGGTACTTCTACGTGTTTGTAGCCCAATACTGCCATAGCATGTGGCCAAGGAATCTCATGCACTTGAAATCGTTTGCAAGAACATTCTTTTTTTTGTTTAGCATCCATTACTACATATACGTAATCGGTTGAAAGCCTCACCTAAATTTAAATAGATATCATTAGTAAAATAGGGATAACAAGTATTAATTCATTTTTAACAATGCATGTCATTCAAGAGTATGAAGTAAGACATGATAAAAAAATATTTATAGTCATCTTCTGCGACAAATAGCTGTTTTCCTTCGGTACATTATTATATTTTTGTAGGCCAGTAAATATACTCATTGCAGTCATTCTATTTGTATTATTTTATTTTGTAACCAAATTCATTATGTAATCTAGCTAACTCGTGATTGGTAGCTCTCTTGCCTCTCTATTTCTTGCATTGAGTGACTCGGCAATATTGAAGTCATCACCATGGATCTATTAATTCTGGAATGCACTACGGACCACTTTTCATAATCAACTTGGAACAGGTAAGCTCTTACCCTCTAATCAGTGTTGTCCATATCTTGCATGAGACAATTAAAATCTTCAATTTGTATGTCGTGGCCATGGCAACAAATATTTTCCTCGGTCGGTCATGGTTCTTCTTGAGCTGCTTCTTTATGTTATTCCAAAGATGAAAGATGAATACATAGTGAGATACTGCTGGATACACAATCGAAGCATACCTCAATATGCTTGCATGATGATCGGGAATGATGCACCTCCTTTCCCTTCCCCAAAAGCATGTCTAAACATTTCAAAAATTTATTCCCAGGAAGCATCATTTTCAAAATCGACAACCACATATGCTAGTGGAAAATATTTACTTGGTTAAGCAAATATGTAATGACCCGGCCCGTCTTTACGGGAATTTACCACCCCGTTACCTTGCATTAACATATATTATGCTTTTAAATCAGTATTAGAATATATCGGGTGAGTTAGGAGTGATTTGGATTGAAAATGAAACAAATAGCATGTTTGAAGAAAGCTTGAATACGAGAAGTCAACCAAGAGTTGACTATTGAGTTAGAGTGCTCGGAACCGGATCCTGATGATTCGACTAGTTCCGGGTCATTTATGACTTAGGAGAACAATCGGAATTGAATTCGGAGGTCCGTGTAGTTTTAGGCTTGAATTGGCGAAGGTTGAATTTTGGCGAAAACCGGATGGTAGGTGATATTTTGATCCGGGGTCGGAATGGAATTCCGACAATTTTTGTAGCTTCGTTATGTGATTTTGGATATGTTCGCAAATTTTCAGGTCATTCGAACATCATTTGATCGGGTTTTGGATTGAATGTTAGTTTTGAAAGTTTTGAATAAACTTAGGCTTGAATTCGTGAGTAAATGGTGATTTTGATGTTTAGTATGGTGTTTTTATGATTGGAACAAGTTCGTATCGTGTTTTGGAGTATGTTGGTGGTTTTCGTTGGGGTCCCGGGGGTCTCGGGATGAATCCGGGGGTCCAAATAGACCATTTTTGGAAAACAAATGAGAAGGCTGGTTGCTGTCATAAATGCAGCAGGGTTTTGCTCTCCGCGATCGCGGGGAGGGGGACGCGATCGCGTAGGGTTGGGGGCTAGGCCATCACGATCGCAGAAGCACCAGTCGCGATCACGTAGAGTTAACCGGGTGGCCATCGCGATCACATGAGCATCTACGCGATCACGTAGAAGAGAAATGGGGTCTAGGGGAAATTTGTGCTACGCGATCGCAGGAAGAGAGACGCGATCGCGTGAAGTCGGATGTTTGAACATCGCGATCGCGTGAGGCGAGTCGCGATCGCGTGAGTCTGGATTTTTGAACATCGCGATCGCGTGAGGCGAGTCGCGATCGCGTAAGGTAAATGGGTCTGGCAGTGAATTTAATCACAGAACAGAGAGTTACGGGTTCATTAACCCAAAACTCAATTTTGAGCCCTAGAGAGAAGAAAACTCGAGGAGATCACCGAGAAGTCATCGGGTATTCGTCGGAGGTAAGATTCTTGACTCAAAAACATCATTTTATGGTAGTATTAACATCAATCTTCATGAAATTGGGTTGAAATCTTGAAGAAATGTGGCCTAAATATTGAAAACGGGATTTTTGGATTTGGAAGGCCATTTGAACTCCGATTTCGATAAATTTTATATGCACGGACTCGTGGCGAGATGAGGGTCGCGTTGGTACTAATTTCGAAATTTTCCGAGCAGTGGGCCCGGGGTCGGGTTTTACCAACTTAGTGTATTTATGCGAATTTCATGTAAATTGAAATGGGTTATGATTCTTTGACCCGAATTTGACATAATTATTGTGGTTTGACTAGATTCTACGCACGAGGGAGCTAAATTCAAAGGAAAAGGCATCGCGGACGAGTCTACGACCGGCTAGAGGTGAGTAGTTTGTGTATATGGTAGCTTGAGGGTTCGAAACCCCGGCTTAGCACATTGTGACGCTAGTAGGGCGTGGCTCGCACACCGTGGCAGGTGCGGGATTGATTGTGACTGGGGATTGAGACTTGGTCCATCCCGGAAATGAATAATATGTTATTAGTGTTGGAAATACACTGTATTTGATATATTTGTGGGCTGTAAGCCTTGTTTGGGGCCTTGTGCCGACCCGTAGTGTCCTTAGAGGACAATATTTATGTGATAGCTATAATTGCTTAAATTACTGATCTCAGTCCTGGAAATTGAAATCACACTTTTGAAATGCTAAGTCACAGGCTTTTGCAAATTTAATTAAGTTTAAGTATTTTTCATAAATTATGAATTGAAAACTAGAATCAAGAAAAATGAACTGTTTTGTGACTTATTTGCTTATTGTGGACTGAGTATGGGATCGGGCTGCACGCCGCAGTGGTTGATATGAGGATCGGGCCGCACGCCGCAGCAGTATTGCGCTTGGGCTGTAGGAGCCCCTCCGGAGTCTGTACACACCCCCAGTGAGCGCCGTCGATGTTAAATTGGATCGGGCTACACGCCGTAGCGGTTATGTGCATTGCATTGCATCTTTATTTGTTAAATTACTCTATGGTAGCTGAATTGTATTGTTGATTGCTAGTTCGTAGGAGATTTGGACTATGGTGTAGCTTCATATTGTGGTATTCTGTGGATTTCTTATTTTTAGCTACTTGTATATATTTATTATTCACTGAGTACTTAGTACTTACCCGTACTCCCTGCACCTTTTGTGTGCAGACTCAGGTACTCAGGAGCAGTAGACAGGCATTTTCAGCGTTTGTAGTGTCATATCGAGTTGCTGAGGTAGCTGCCTACGTTCGCAGAACCTAGCTTCTCCTCTCCTTTCCAGTCGTTATTTTATATTTTGTATTCAGACTTGGGTATTTCTATACAGTACTCTCTAATTCCCGTTGGTTTTTGTTAGAGGCTCTAGACTTGTGACTCCGGATCTTTGGGAGTGTAAGTATTTTGTTCATTTCTATTATTATTGGAGTTCTTAAACTCATATATTCTTCTTGGGTTGTCCATTTGGGACTGGTATTCGATGTAATCAGAAATTGTTGGTCTGGCTGGCCTAGCTTGATTGTTGGGCGCCATCACGACCGGATTTGGGTCGTGACAAGTTGGTATCAGAGCCTAGGTTATTAGGACTCGCGAGTCATGAGCCGGTTTAGTAGGCTTTCGCGGATCGGTACGTAGACGTCCGTATCTATCCTCGGAGGGCTACAGAAACTTTAGGAAAAACCTCATTTTCTTGGATTCATATCGTGCGATTTGTGTTATCATGAAATTAAATCTTTCCATATTCTATTCTCTCGCAGATGGCGAGAACACGAGCTAACCGGACGTGGCGGACGACCACCATCGGCACCCAGAGGTCGTGGTCGTGGTGAGGTAGGGCAAGCAGTGCCAGCACCTCCTCGACCCACCGACCGACCGGTACTCGTGGTCGATTCCCGCACTAGTGGCCCGTACTCAGGACCGCATTCCAGCGGCGGACGTTCCGGCAACTCGTGTTCGGGCACCGGCAAGTGCCCATCGTGATACCAGGTCTTCAGGAGACCTTGGCTCAGATCTTATCAGTGTGCACATGCTTGGCACAGGTAGTTGCAGCTACTGCTGCAGTATCTTCTTCACAGGCAGGGGGAGGAAATCAGACCCCTGTGGCTCACACACCCGAGCCAGTCCAGCCAGTTGCGCCCGTTGCACCAGCTCCTGCTTATATGGTTCCAGCTATGCCCGTCGATGAGCAGCGTCGTTTGGAGAGATTTGAGAGGCTACAGCCCCCGACATTCAGTGGTGCTGAGGGCGAGGACGCCCAGGGTTTTCTTGACAGATGTCAGCGCATGCTTCGCACCGCGGGTATTCTAGAGTCCAGCGGTGTTTCATTCACCACTTTTCAGTTCACAGGTGCAACATTTCAGTGGTGGGAGGATTTCGAGAGGCGTAGGCCCGCTGGGGCAGTGCCCCTCACTTGGCAGCAGTTCTCCACGGTATTTTTGGAGAAGTACGTGCCTCAGTCTCAGAGAGAGGAGCTGCGACGTCAGTTCGAGTGGTTGAAGCAGGGAGATATGACGGTTAATCAGTACGAGATGAGATTCACACAGTTGGCCCGTCATGCCATGTGGATGGTTCCTACAGACAGAGAGAGGATTCGGAGATTTATTGATGGCCTTATTTATCCCATCCGCATATTGATGACCAGGGAGAGAGCTTCGGAAGATACCTTTGAGGAGGTGGTTGATGCTGCCCATCACATTGAGACATATCGCCGCAGAGAGCGGGAGGAGAGAGAGGCTAAGAGGCCTCGTGGTACTGCCAGCTACAGCGGTGCTCCGTCTAGGGGCCAACCTCAGCATAGCAGGGGTCGTTCTTTCAGGTCTAATCAGTCTGGACGTGCAGAGTCCAGTGGGGTTTCATCAGATCGTGGTCGTCAGGGCCATCAGGGTTATCAGGGTCAGCAGAGCCGTCAGTAGAGTCAGCCTGCACTGAGTGCTCTTCCAGCTCAGAGCTCTGCTCCTGCTTCCTCAGCACAGGGTTCGTATGTAGCGAGGGGTCCTCAGCAGCCCCTTCTTCCATCTTCAGGCCGTTGTTTTGAGTGCGGTGATTTGGGCCATATCAGGAGAGAGTGTCCTCGGTGGCTTCGTAAGCGGTCTCAGCAGAGGGATCAGCCCCCGTCTTCTACTCCTGTTTCTTCGGCGCCAGCACAGTCGGCTAGGACTGGTGGCCAGGTATCCAAAGGTCACCCTAGGGGTGAGGATCGTACTGGTGGAGGCCAGGATCGTTTCTATGCTCTTTCGGATAGGAAGGATGCTAGTGCTTCAGATGCGGTTATTTCAGGTATTATCTCAGTCAGCCAGAAGGGATGCTTCTGTCTTATTTGATCCCGGATCCACCTATTCTTATGTCTCTACTTATTTTGCACATCATTTGGGTATGACCCATGGTATTCTTGTTTTGCCCGTACATGTGTCTACCCCAGTGGGGGATACTGTTGTTGTGGATTAGGTATATCGATCCTGTCTTATTACTATTGGGGGTCCGGAGACCCGAGTTGATCTATTACTACTGGGCATTGTAGATTTCGATGTGATTCTAGGCATGGATTGGCTATCTCCTTACCATGCGATTCTGGACTGTCATGCCAAGACAGTCACACTAGCTATTCCAGGTAATCCGAGGATCGAGTGGTGTGGCTTGACTGATTATGTGTCCGACAGGGTGATTTCTTATATAAAGGCCCAACGAATGATTGGCAAGGGTTGTTTATCTTATTTGACCTTCATTAGAAATGTTGAGGCTGAGACACCCAGTCTTGATTCGGTCCCCATTGTGAGGGAGTTTCCGGATGTATTTCCAGCAGACCTACCAGGCATGCCACCTGACAGAGATATTGACTTTGGTATTGACTTGGTGTCGGGCACTCAGCCCATTTCTATTCCTCCCTATCACATGGCACTAGCAGAGTTAAAAGAATTGAAAGAACATCTTCAGGAACTCTTAGATAAGGGTTTTATTCGTCCGAGTGTGTCACCTTGGGGTGCACCGGTGTTGTTCGTGAATAAGAAAGATGGCACAATGAGAATGTGCATTGATTACAGGCAGCTGAACAAGGTAACAGTGAAGAATAAGTACCCATTGCCTCGTATCGAGGACCTATTTGATCAGCTCCAGGGAGCTAGTGTATTTTCTAAGATTGATCTTCGATCGGGCTATCATCAGTTGAAAGTAAGGGACTCAGATATTACGAAGACAGCGTTTAGGACGCGGTATGGGCACTACGAGTTCCCGGTGATGTCTTTCGGGTTGACTAATGCCCCAGCAGCATTCATGCACTTGATGAATAGTGTATTTTGGCCGTACCTTGATTCTTTTGTGATTGTGTTTATTGATGATATTTTGGTGTATTCACGCAGCGAGGAGGAGCATGCACAGCACTTGAGGGTGGCATTGCAGAGGTTGAGAGAAGAGAAGCTTTATGCAAAATTTACTAAGTGTGAGTTCTGGCTTGATACTGTGGGTTTTCTAGGACATGTAGTGTCTAGTGATGGTATTCGGGTTGATCCACAGAAGGTCGAGGCAGTGCAGAATTGGCCCAGACCTTCTTCAGCTATAGAGATTCGGAGTTTTCTCGGCTTGGCAGGCTATTATCGTCGGTTTGTTCAGGGTTTCTCATCTATTGCTTCACCTTTGACTAAGCTGACACAGAAGAATGCGCCATTTGTGTGGTCTAATGAATGTGAGGAGAGCTTCCAGAAGCTCAAGGAAGCTTTGACCACCGCTCTAGTACTTGTGTTACCATCAGCCTCAGGGTCATATACGGTGTATTGTGATGCTTCTAGAGTTGGACTCGGTTGTGTGTTGATGCAGGAGGGTAGAGTTATTGCATATGCTTCTCGTCGGCTAAAGCCCCACGAGAAGAACTACCCTGTTCATGATTTGGAGTTAGCTGCTATTGTTCATGCCTTGAAGATTTGGAGGCATTACCTGTATGGTGTATTCTTGTGATGTATATACAGACCACCGCAGCCTTCAGCATTTGTTTAAGCAGAAAGATCTAAATTTGAGGCAGTGGAGATGGCTTGAATTGCTTAAAGACTATGATATTACTATCTTGTACCATCCCGGGAAAGCCAATGTAGTGGCTGATGCACTGAGCCGGAAGGCTATTAGTATGGGCAGTTTAGTGTATATTCAAGTTGGGGAGAGACCCCTAGCAGTTGATGTTGAGGCGTTAGCTAATCAGATGGTGAGGCTGGATATTTCTGAGCCCAGTCAGGTGATGGCTTGTGTAGTACCTCGTTCTTCTCTATATGATCGTATCCGAGAGTGCCAGTATTATGATCCACACTTACTTGTCCTTAAGGACAGAGTTCAACATGATGATGCCAGAGATGCCACTATTGATAGTGATGGTGTATTGCGGATGCAGGGCCGGATATGCGTGCCCAATGTTGATGGCCTTCGTGAGTTGATATTGGAGGAGGTCCATAGCTCGCGGTATTCTATTCATCCAGGAGCCGCGAAGATGTATCAGGATTTGAAGCAGCATTACTGGTGGAGAAAGATGAAGAAAGATATTGTGAGCCATGTGGCTCGGTGTCTAAACTGTCAGCAGGTCAAGTATGAGCATCAGAGACCTGGTGGTGTATTCCAGCGTATTGATATTCCTGAGTGGAAGTGGGAAAGAATAACTATGGACTTTGTTAGTGGACTCCCTCGGACAGCGAGCAAATTCGATTCAGTTTGTTTGGTGGTGGATAGGTTGACCAAGTCAGCTCACTTTATCCCAGTGTGTACTACTTATTCCTCAGAGCGGTTGGCAGAGATATTCATCCGTGAGATAGTGAGATTGCATGGAGTTCCCATTTCTATTATATCGGACAGAGGTACCCAGTTCACTTCTCAGTTCTGGAGGACATTTCAGCGAGAATTGGGTTCACAGGTAGAGTTGAGCACAGCATTTCATCCACAGACGGATGGGCAATCCGAGCGTACTATTCAGATATTGGAGGACATGTTGCGTGCTTGTGTCATTGATTTCGGTGGTTCGTGGGCTGATTATTTGCCTTTGGCGGAGTTTGCTTATAATAATAGCTATCAGTCCAGTATTCAGATGGAACCGTATGAAGCTTTATATGGGAGACGGTGTAGGTCTCCTGTCGGTTGGTTTGAGCCCGACGAGGCTAGGTTGTTGGGGACAGAGTTAGTCCAAGATACCTTAGACAAGGTGAAGGTGATTCAGGAGAGACTTCGCACAGCTCAATCGCGTCAGAAGAGTTATGCAGACCGGAAGGTCCGAGATGTGTCTTATTCAGTAGGTGAGAAGGTGTTGCCTGAAGGTTTCGCCTATGAAGGGTGTTATGAGGTTTGGAAAGAAAGGGAAGTTGAGCCCAAGGTTTATTGGACCTTTTGAGGAGCTTAGGAAAGTTGGGGAGGTGGCTTATATGCTTGCTTTGCCACCCAGTTTGTCGGGAGTTCACCGGGTGTTCCATGTATCTATGCTCCGTAAGTATGTCGGAGACCCGTCTCATGTGTTAGACTTCAGCACGATACAGCTAGATGAAGACTTGACTTATGATGTGGAACCAGTAGCCATTTTGGGTCGACAGGTTCAAAAGCTAAGATCCAAGGATATAGCTTCAGTGAAAGTGCAGTGGAGAGGTCGTCCCGTGGAGGAAGCAACTTGGGAGACCGAGCGGGAGATGCGTAGCAGATATCCACACTTGTTTGATGCTCCAGGTATGTTTCTTAACCCGCTCGTGGACGAGCGTTTGTTTAAGTTGGGGAGAATGTAATGACCCGGCCCGTTGTTACGGGAATTTACCACCCCGTTACCTTGCATTTACATATATTATGCTTTTAAATCAGTATTAGAATATATCGGGTGAGTTAGGAGTGATTTGGATTGAAAATGAAACAAATAGCATGTTTGAAGAAAGCTTGAATATGAGAAGTCAACCAAGATTTGACTATTGAGTTAGAGTGCTTGGAACCGGATTCTGATGATTCGACTAGTTCCGGGGGATCATTTATGACTTAGGAGAACAATCGGAATTGAATTCGGAGGCCCGGTGTAGTTTTAGGCTTGAATTGGCGAAGGTTGAATTTTGGCGAAAACCGGATGGTAGGTGATATTTTTATCCGGGGGTCGGAATGGAATTCCGACAATTTCTCTGTAGCTTCGTTATGTGATTTTGGATATGTCCGCAAATTTTCAGGTCATTCGGACATCGTTTGATCGGGTTTTGGATTGAATGTTAGTTTTGAAAGTTTTGAATAAACTTAGGCTTGAATTCGTGTGTAAATGGTGATTTTGATGTTTAGTATGGTGTTTTTATGATTGGAACAAGTTCATATCGTGTTTTGGAGTATGTTGGTGGTTTTCGTTGGGGTCCCGGGGGTCTCGGGATGAATCCGGGGGTCCAAACGGACCATTTTTGGAAAAAAATGAGAAGGCTGGTTGCTGTCATAAATGCAGCAGGTTTTTGCTCTCCGCGATCGCGGGGAGGGGACGCGATCGCGTAGGGTTAGGGGCTAGACCAATGCGATCGCAGGAGCACCAGTCGCGATCGCGTAGAGTTAACCGGGTGGCCATCGCGATCGCATGAGCATCTACGCGATCGCGTAGAAGAGAAATGAGGTCCAGGGAAATTTGTGCTACGCGATCGCAGGAAGAGAGACGCGATCGCGTGAAGCCGGATGTTTGAACATCGCGATCGCGTGAGGTGAGTCGCGATCGCGTGAGTCTGGATTTTTGAACATCGCGATCGCGTGAGGCGAGTCGCGATCGCGTAAGGTAAATGGGTCTGACAGAGAATTAAATCACAGAACAGAGGGGTTACGGGTTCATTAACCCAAAACTCAATTTTGAGCCCTAGAGAGAAGAAAACTCGAGGAGATCACCTGAGAAGTCATCGGGTATTCGTCGGAGGTAAGATTCTTGACTCAAAAACATCATTTTATGGTAGAATTAACATCAATCATCATGAAATTGGGTTGAAATCTTGAAGAAATGTGGCCTAAATATTAAAAACGGGATTTTTGGATTTGGAAGGCCATTTGAACTCCGATTTCGATAAATTTTATATGCACGGACTCGTGGCGAGATGAGGGTCGCGTTGGTACTAATTTCGAAATTTTCCGAGCTGTGGGCCCGGGGTCGGGTTTTACCAACTTAGTGTATTTATGCGAATTTCATGTAAATTGAAATGGGTTATGATTCTTTGACGCGAATTTGACATAATTATTGTGGTTTGACTAGATTCTACGCACGAGGGAGCTAAATTCAAAGGAAAAGGCATCGCGGACGAGTCTACGACCGGCTAGAGGTGAGTAGTTTGTGTATATGGTAGCCCGAGGGTTCGAAACCCCGGCTTAGCACATTGTGACGCTAGTAGGGCGTGGCTCGCACACCGTGGCAGGTACGGGATTGATTGTGACCGGGGATTGAGACTTGGTCCATCCCGGAAATGAATAATATGTTGTTAGTGTTGGAAATACACTGTATTTGATATATTTGTGGACTGTAAGCCTTGTTTGGGGCCTTGTGCCGATCTGTAGCGTCCTTAGAGGACAATATTTATGTGATAGCTATAATTGCTTAAATCACTGATCTCAGTCCTGGAAATTGAAATCACACTTTTGAAATGCTAAGTCACCGGCTTTTGCAAATTTAATAAAGTTTAAGTATTTTTCATAAATTATGAATTGAAAACTGGAATCAAGAAAAATGAACTGTTTTGTGACTTATTTGGTTATTGTGGACTGAGTATGGGATCGGGCTGCATGCCGCAGTGGTTGATATGAGGATCGGGCTGCACGCCGCAGCAGTATTGCGCTTGGGCTGTAGGAGCCCCTCCGGAGTCTGTACACACCCCCAGTGAGCGTCGTCGACATTAAATTGGATTGGGCTACACGCCGTAGCGGTTATGTGCATTGCATTGCATCTTTATTTGTTAAATTACTCTGTGGTAGCTGAATTGTACTGTTGATTGCTAGTTCGTAGGAGATTCGGACTGTGGTGTAGCTTCATATTGTGGTATTCTGTGGATTTCTTATTTTCAGCTACTTGTATATATTTATTACTCACTGAGTACTTAGTACTCACCCCTACTCCCTGCACCTTTTGTGTGCAGACTCAGGTACTCAGGAGTAGTAGACAGGCAATTCCAGCGTTTGCAGTGTCATATCGAGTTGCTGAGGTAGCCGCTGGCGTTCGCATGACCTAGCTTCTCTCTTTATTTCAGTTTATTTTATATTTTGTATTCAGACTTGAGTACTTCTATACAGTAATCTCTATTCATGTTGGGTTTTGTTAGAGGCTCTAGACTTGTGACTCCGGATCTTTGGGAGTGTAAGTATTTTGTTCATTTCTATTATTATTGGAGTTCTTAAACTCATATATTCTTCTTGGAATGTCCATTTGGGACTGATAGTCGTTGTGATAAGTAATAGTTGGTCTGGCTGGCCTAGCTTAATTGTTGGGCGCCATCACGACCGGATTTGGGTCGTGACAAAATAAGAAAGCATCCATATGTTATTTAACAACTATTTATACCATATATAATTATTATATTAGTCTGCGAGATATTCATCTGCCGCATCTTGTGCACTAGCTGCTAATATTGTTCCTCTGTATGATGATTTGAGGAATGTCCCATCAACCGCTACAATAGAGCAGCAGTATTTCCATCCTATGATTGATTTATTTAGTTCTACAAAAACATATATGAACCGCCCGTCCTCTGATATATGTAACATTGTGACATAACCGAAATTTGTCATATTTATCATATATAAATGATCCGACAGTTTTCTGTAACATTCATGTGGTATCCCTATTAGTAGTTCAATCGCATTTTCTTTTCTTCTATAAGCTTTTACGTAACTCATATTAATCTCATATTGTTGCTTCGTGTCGCTCATGATGTATGCCGGAGTTTATATTGTATTTTAATTTACATATTTGTTGCAAACCATTTTTGCAATGGCTAAAAAGTAGCATCACGTTCTGAAAATAATCTACTCATCTTTGTGAAAGTGTGAACATCATTAAACCGACTAACCTTGAAGACATTTGATTTGTATAGACTTGAATATCTAAAACTCCATTTGCAACTTTCATCCACTTATGTAAGACAATACATATTTAATATACAATGTTATGATAATAACTTTTCGGATTTTTACATTTGTGTCTCAAATAAACAAGCAGTATACATATGCAATTATACAATGATTATATATTTTTTATACAAGCAATATACACAACATTACAGAGAAGTGCAATCTCATAAGTAGAAATCATACTTTATTATAGATAATTTATCCAATATAAATTGACATTTTTCTCGTATTGTATAGTGCTTTATTACGCAAAATAGTGTATCTTCGTCCCAATACTATAGACTTTCTATAATTTCTTTATGTTGTGAATTGTCTATTATACAATTTCCCTTCAATATCTCATCATTGTCTTCTTTTTCATGATGATCCATTTTCCCAACAATATTAGTTTTGTGTACTTCTTCTACATTCTGACGTTGTAAACAAGATGAAGTGTTGCGACTAAGTTTCCACCAAAGTATGAACTTGAATATGGGCATTCAGCACTTGAATACACAGTGTTCAACATTATGCATAATGGATATTTAGTGATATTGAGGTTTTT
The DNA here is from genome assembly GCA_032618575.1 of Nicotiana noctiflora. Lineage (NCBI taxonomy): Eukaryota > Viridiplantae > Streptophyta > Magnoliopsida > Solanales > Solanaceae > Nicotiana > Nicotiana noctiflora. Next base: position 14,968 of record JASVEL010004822.1, read on the forward strand.
CTTTTTCATCTCCATATACAAGCGCACACTCATATCATTATATGTTGGAATTGCTATATAGCCATCATTCATTGTATATTTTATCCCCATCGCACTTGTAATTGAATCTCTACCCAATTGCTTGTATATCTCATTAACAAAATACTCATAGCTACAGTCTGAATTGATCAGCACGCCATTAACAAGAAAATTAACAAATTTACTCTCACTTACCCATTCACCATTATGTTGAAGTAAAAGCGGAATCAAAATTGGTATAATAGTTCCAACATTTACAATATCCATAGACGTTAGTTGAGTTTGTCGATTTTGTATCAATTTCATAATTTAAGAACGAAATTTCAACTCAATTAAGCCGATTGTAGGCAGCAATTGTGAAAAAACTTTAAATTTCATAATTTTTTGGAGATCATCTCTGGGTTTAATCTTCAGAAACCCTAGAATTTTCTTGACAATGTGAATAATTGGATGACTTTTATAGTGTATGGAAGTTGAAGAATCCATACTGAACACGTGAATTTATGATACAAAATTGATTATGAATGCTTTCCTTTTCGTTTGCGTAATTGCGTTGAGTGTATGGTTTTAGCTTTTTCAGTGTCCAGCCTTTATCATTATTTTTAAGCTATGACTCTTTTTTGTTTTCATGATATTTGGCCCTAGTGGCTACAAATGAACTTTGCTCCTAAAAATTCCTATGATGAAACATGAAAGAAGAAGACAATAATGCAGCCCAGTAGTTCAAAATATTCGAGGCCGAAACGAAAGATGAATGGGTAAAGTTGCAAAAGAAGGAGGGCAAACTTACATATTTGGCCGGTCGGCCAAGAGTAATTACATCCTCTAGTTAAGTATATATAAAAATATATACGGATTAGGTATAAATTATGTATGTTATATATTGTATATAAAAAATTATTTATTTTGCCGATTATTATCTATATGCAGTTTCAAGATTGACGGAATATAATTTACTTGGGACAATGTACAAATTAAGCTTGGATTGTAATTAAAGATTTGATGATAGGCTTTGTCTTAAGTGATTGGATTTAAGTTTTATACACTAATAATGTAAAGTGTTTACATTGAGTATAATTTAACATGTTATATCAGGTTGATTACCTTTTTTCTTAACTGATGAATAATATCTGTAATTACCTTTTAAGTCATTAAACTGATCATGTAATGTCACGACCCCAAATCCGGTCGTGATGGCGCCCAGCACACTGCTAGGCCAGCCCGACCAATCAACAATACCCACGGAGCCACAAGCTCACTTTATCCAATTTAAGCACAACAGTGATAGATATATTTAAAACAGGGAACCAAGTCCCAACATATGCCAACTCCCATAGACCGAAGGGTCAAGAGTCATGAGCCTCTACAGAGTATACAAGTGTAAATAGAGAATATAACTGTGAACAAGTGTGGGAGGATCAGAACAAAATATAGACAAACTGGAGAATCAGGTCCTGCGAACGCTGGCAGCTACCTCGACTGTCCAAAAGCACTCCCGAGCCGCAATGGAATCAGCTGTGCTGTAATGTACCTGGATCTGCACACAAGGTGCAGGGAGTCGGGTGTGAGTACTTCCAACTCAGCGGTAATAAAAGTAAATAATGTTGAATGGAAGAAAACCACGCAAGGCACTATCTCTTGCTACACAATACAGAACTATCATAAAACTTCAAAACACTATCATTTTATTCCTTTTCAGCATATGTGAGTAGATTATTTAGAAATCTCAATTTTTAGCTACTTTCTTTCATTATAACATACCAATACCTGGGAGAATCTCAAGCAGTGCAAGTCAACACTCAAATCAGCCTCTCGGGCTCAGCACTCCTTAACAATTTATACCAGGAGATCCTGGTCAATAAAGCAACAAATGCACATGTGCCAGTAAAGTATGAGTGCTAAAATGTTATGCCACGTAGTACACGTAAACCAATGTATGTATGCCATGCAACGCATATGACCGCTATGGCGTGTAGCCCGATCCTTTTGGGTACCCGTGCTCACTGGGGGTGTCCAGACTCCGGAGGGGCTATTACAGCCCAGGCACAATATCAAAATCACACCTGCTGCGGCGCGCAGCCCGATCCATATACCACCGCGGCGTGCAGTCCGATCCATGCATGTGTATGCATATGCTCATATGAATGTCATGCCCTAACATATGGCCCTCGGCCCCAATCAATCTAACAAATAATCAAGAAAGCCCTACGGGCAACGATATCATATTAGCTCACAACTAAAAATGTTATTAAGACCTTGTTCAAGTTTTTCATAACCTTATAAAAATGCTGAATAGCAAAAATACCATTTTAAAACGTAAATTTAGAAAACAATATGCACAGTGTTATCAAAACAGTGATACCAATCCCTGAAGGACTCAAATAATTGGCACGAAGCCCAAACATGATAATTAGTCCAAATCACTTCAACATTAGGTATTATTATTTATTACGCGGGACGGACCAAGTCACAATCCCCAATGGTGCTCTACCCCACGCCCGTTATCCGGCGTGCAAGTCACCTCAACACAGCACTAACATGTGCAAGTCCGGGGTTTACTAACCCTCGGGACATCATTTACAAGTATTACCCACCTCGAACCGACGAAAACTCATGCCCGCGACGCCTTAGCTCCTCGAACCGGCATCCACGCACGTCAAAACTAGAACAAATCAGCACAAATATATCAAAATAGGCTAATGGAACATAACCCAATCGAAAGAACTCCAAAAATATCAAAAATCACGAAATTGGCAAAACCCGAGCTCCGGGACCACATCTCGAAAAATCTCGGAACTCATATTTCCAGAACCCTCGTCCCGCCACGAGTCCGTACATATAAAATTTACTAAAATCGGAGTTCAAATGGCCTTCCAAAACTAAAAATCCCGTTTTCAATATCTAGGCCACATTTCTTCAAGATTTCAACCCAATTTCATGAAGATTGATGTTAATTCTACCATAAAATGATGTTTTTGAGTCAATAATCTTACCTCCGACGAATACCCGATGATTTCTCAGTGTTCTCCTCGAGTTTTCTTCTCTCTAGGGCTCAAAATTGTGTTTTGGGTATAAGAACCCGTGAGCCCTCTCTTCTGCAATTAAACTCACTGCCAGACGATTTTACTCTACGCGTTCGCGATGCACCTCACGCGAACGCGATGGCCTGGTTGATTACTTCATCGCGAACGCGACGCCTTATCACGCGTCCGCGAAGATCATTTCCCCAGCTGCCGGATTTCTTCTACGCGAACGCGTCTACCCTTCACGCGTACGCGATGGTCTCCATCTTTCTCCTACGCGAACGCAGCCTTATTCAACGCGAACGCGATGCGTTCCAACTTCATCTTACGCGAACGCGTTACCATCCCACGCGAATGCGATGACCAATATGCCCCAGCCTACGCGAACGCGGGCCTTGCCCTCGCGAACGCGATGGCTTAATTTTGCACAGTGGTCTGCAAATTTACAGCAGACTTCCAAGTTCCAAAAATGCCGGATGATGGTCCGGATTCACCCCGAGGCCCCCGGGACCCCAACGAAAACCACCAACATACTCCAAAACACGATACGGACTTGTTCCAATCATAAAAACACCATCCTAAACATCAAAATCACCAATTACACATGGATTCAAGCTTATGTTTCTTCAAAACTTCCGAATTACACATTCAATCAAAAACCCGACCAAACGACGTCCGAATGACCTGAAATTTTGCAAGCATATCCAAAATCACCTAACGGAGCTACTGCAAGTGTCGGAATTCCATTCCGACTCCCGGATCAAAATCTCACCTATCGATCGGATTTCGCCAAAATTCAACCTTAGCCAATTCAAGCCTATTTCTACACCGGATCTCCAAATTCAATTCCGATTGCTCTCCTAAGTCATAAATGATCCCTCGAAACTAGTCGAATCATCGGAATCCGATTCCGAGCACTCTAACTCGATAGTCAACTCTAGGTTGACTTTCCATATTCAAACTTCCTTCAAACATGCTATTTGCTTCATTTTTAATTCAATTCACTCCTAACTCACCCGATAGGTTCTAACACCGATATAGAAGCATAAGATATGTTAATGCAAGGTAACGGGGTGGAAATTCCCGTAACGACGGGCCGGGTCGTTACATTCTCCCCAACTTAAACAAACGCTCGTCCTCGAGCGGACTCAAAGTTGTACTAGAAGCCACCCAATAACCGAATGTCCTTACCAAGCATATATCCGGGTGATCTACGTCACCCTATCTCACATAAGTCCGAAAACCCCACATAGTCAAAATTTCACAGACCATCTGAACCATAAATCACATTGTACTTTCTGAAATCATAGGCCAAATGCAAATCCCATGCCTATACTCAGGATACACTCGAATCCACTGCAATAACCCATATTCACTACTCCAGGTGAGATCATATGATGTATCAAACAACCCAATCACTCGAGACAATAGTCTCTAATCACACAATTTCCCATGATAACTAAATACCAACTGAAAAACCCTTTTTCATTAGATAGAGTCTGATTCCAACACCTCCATACCCTGCCCACGGCAGCTGAAGCACGAGATATACCAAACCCATCTCTCAGGTTAACTATTCGTGAATCCATTTCCCTTTTAAAATTGATACCACAATAGGTTTCGGAGCCAAACCTCGATTTTTACCTTTCTAACAAGCTAAGATCCAATATGCCCGTATTCATTAATAACTCCAACGGTCATTTCGATTATAACACACCGCACTAGTGATAAGACACATCAACACCGGCCTAAGCCACAACGAGCACAACATAGGCTCCAATAGAAATGTTTGCACACACCCGAATCATGACAGCTCAAATCATGACAATTGTCTCCAGCAAATAGAGCTGCAATTCAGTTCCTCTGTGCCATCATAACATAGAACTGAGATCGCGTCTCGCATTATAGAAATAGAGTACCTGAATCCTCCTCAAGAGGTCATAACATCACGTGGCCTTGCCACGATTCATGATTCTATCCCAACATTATTACTCATGAAGCACCTCAAGTTACCAAGCTCAAAAAGGTCGGCCACGCACAGATCTAGGTCTGAACCCAAGCAATCAACCTCACCCACGGTGAAACCATTAACCTATGCTATTAAATCCTGAAAGGACACAACCGATGTGCCATTCGCCAAGCGATACTCAAAACGGTCTTTTCCTCAGAAGCGAGGAAGTATTGTATAGCAGGTAGCTTATAACTAACTATATTTTTACAATATTCTGTTGCGGCGTACAACCCGCTCCAATGACATACCCGTGGTGACGTGCCACCCGATCTAGATACCATAGCTGTGGCGGCGTGCCACCCGATCCAAGCATAAATCTCGCAAAGGAAATGCATATCGAGTCGAATTTTCTCATTATAGCAAACATATATATACATATAGCCTCAAGCTCGGCCACATGAACGCATCCGACAACGTTTCTCAATACTGGAACTGAATCAATGGTAGATACTTCTACACTAACATCCGCCACTAAGGTCCAACTGACAAAGCAATGCCTACCAGCCGTCCGCTGGTCCTGTGTACAACTATTCTGTTGGAGCATACTCTGATGCTCTCTGCTACGCAATTTGTCTCATTTTCCGACATCGTCCATATCCCATTTGTCTAGACGACCAGTCTTATGTCAACCAGTCTGAAATAAGGTATCATAACCCAAATTCATCATATCAAGCTAAGAGAGAGCCACTAGGGCTTCCGATTTCCAATAATCACAAAACGGTGTCGATACACGCGATATACAACCACTGCATAGGCGGATTACGAGGACTTCTAGTCTCCAACACATATATAACACATAAATCTCTATACCTGGTTCCACACTCCACCGTACGAATACATAACGCACATCAAGCGTCCATTCATACCACGACGGCCATTCGGAAATTTCACTATGCCATCAACGATTCAGTTATTATAGTCGATCCAACAAGAGAATACCACCATACAACTGGATATCATCATTTTACATTACCTTGTCCTTTTTGGATCATATTCCCTGCCAAGTTAATAGAATAGCAGTATCATTTTCTTAAATTATCAGAAAGATCGATTCTTAATTCACCTGCAGCTGTCCGCGCTGCTCAATAATTTTATTGACTTCCCATATATTATGAACTGATCTCAAAACCTAGAATATACCATTATCAACTTTTCCATAACACATCGCATATACAATACCATACTAAAATAACATGGAAATTCTTGTCCCTTTCCTACGTCGCAAACATCAACGCACTCCACTGGTCAAGGACTTTTATGATCCCATATAGAGAAAACTCATTACACATTCCAAGCTTTGCATACCAACAGGAAAAATACACTCATTTTTCAAACCACATTAAAACACATCATAAACTCTTTCTCCCAATCACATTGCATAAGTTAAAACTGCCAAGACTGAGTCCTTATACCCATATCAAGTTACACAATTGCCAGCACTCAAGAGCTTTGTTGCAATGTCTGCAAGACTCATTACTTCAAACACATACCAGGAATCAATCGTATTCCTTTTTATACCATTCTGGTTTATTAACAAGTTGTTCCATTTACCCAGTTTCCTTTCTGATTCATCTCTAATTTCATATCAGTCTTTACTGTAGTATGATAATGCCTCAACCCTTTTTACCACACAAGACTCGTACACAAGACCACACGGTCTAAGACCCATAGGCCACTGAATACTCTCTCAATGTTTCCCAAAAGTACCACATTCTACCACACTTTCTTTTGATGAACTTCCCGCGATTTTTTTTTAAATTGTTATCATTACTTCCCAATACGGATACCTAGAATCCCATCATTCAGATGATATAACACAAGCCTTGATCTTCTCTAACGAAACCGCCATCTTTAGCCACATACATAAATCTTAAGGCACCTGACTGTTACAAGCAAAATCTTGAACACTGCAAAACCATTCTCGGGCATCATTCACCCTTATTCAGTTGTAATTCAATTGTCCCATTGAGTAGAACCACTCGTGTTTTGTTAGAACTCTGACATCGCAGAACATGATTACTTACAGATACAATCATCTATCTTTCTTTTCTATACGGTGAATATTCTTTACCAACAGCAGTTCAAAACACCCTAGTACTTCATCAGATCTACGAAGCACCATAACCTTTACCGGAATTTCTCAACATACTTAGAGACAGAATCAACATAGCACACAATAGTGCAATCAGTTAATCAATAGCAACCTCCCCAACTTAGCTCGAAGCCATTCATCAAAGCATTTTCAACCACTCATATCATTATTACTCAAGTGATGCCGAAATGTTAATATGAAATTAAACTCAAGTCATTTACAAGCCATGACAGAGACTCGAATCATCCGAGACCTTAGCTCTTCTGCAATTCTTGCAGATATACATGTACCACCAATAAGCCCACTCTCTTTAGGTGACAAAAATCTTTCTAAGTCCCAAATTTTCCAAAAATTTCGGCAGAGTTTCCTTTGTAAATTGGCCTATCCACCTGCCAGAGAATCACCAAACCATTCTAACAATACATCCACAACTCAACAAGATATCACAATGTATTTCAACAATATTAAATCCCAATATTATACGAATCATATTATCACAATTTATACTTGAACTTGTGTTGTACCTGCTCGAATCATAACACATATCAAAATCACTTTAGTCTTCCCGAGTTTAAACTCGTTCCACTACACATAAGGCACTTTACCTTCCAATTACGAGATATGATAATTATTTCTCACGCCTATAGTTAGGGCTATATATCAAATCACAATAAGAACTGAATACCTTACAGCTCTCCCATTATCAAACTGCCATTTACACAATAAGGATCAATACCGATCGTATGAACTTCATAATACCGACTCGCAAAATTAATACCTTGGTGTTCAAGCCATAGACAAGGATCTGGCCTCAAGCCTTTCCGACTGGCCCAACATGAACATACAGAGATTATGTGTCGCCCCTCGATCGGGGAATCACAAGCCATAAGGCAATTTATATTACAGAGCGCTCGATGCGTACACATGTGTGTGGAGGGAATTTCAAAAAGTGAACCTCAAGCCGAATCAAGTACGCACGATAAGAATTCCAAGAAGTGTGAAGTGTTTCCTAAAGGTTCGCAGCCTCCCGAGGATAAGTACAGGCGTCCCCGTACCGATCTACAAGACTCTACTAACCGGCTCAAGACTCATGAGGCCTAGTAAACCTAGGCTCTGATACCAACTTGTCACGACCCCAAATCCGGTCGTGATGGCGCCCAGCACACTGCTAGGCCAGCCCGACCAATCAACAATAATCACGGAGCCACGAGCTCACTTTATCCAATTTAAGCACAACGATAATAGATATATTAAAAATAGGGAACCAAGTCCCAACATGTGCCAACTCCCATAGACCGAAGGGTCAAGAGTCATGAGCCTCTACAGAGTATACAAGTGTAAATAGAGAATATAACTGTGCACAAGTATGGGAGGATTAGAACAAAATATAGACAAACTGGAGAATCAGGTCCTGCGAACGCTGGCAGCTACCTCGACCGTCCAAAAGCACTCCCGAGCCGCAATGGAATCAGCTCTGCTGTAATGTACCTGGATCTGCACACAAGGTGCAGGGAGTCGGGTGTGAGTACTTCCAACTCAGCGGTAATAAAAGTAAATAATGCTGAATGGAAGAAAACCACACAAGGCACTATCTATTGCTACACAATACAGAACTATCATAAAACTTCAAAACATTATCATTTTATTCCTTTTTAGCATATGTGAGTAGATTATTTAGAAATCTCAATTTTTAGCTACTTTCTTTCATTATAACATACCAATACCTGGGAGAATCTCAAGCAGTGCAAGTCAGCACTCAAATCAGCCTCTCGGGCTCAGCACTCCTTAACAATTTATACCAGGAGATCTGGTCAATAAAGCAACAAATGCACATGTGCCAATAAAGTATGAGTGCTAAAATGTTATGCCACGTAGTACACGTAAACCAATGTATGTATGCCATGCAATGCATATGACCGCTACGGCGTGTAGCCCGATCCTTTTGGGTACCCGTGCTCACTGTGGGGGTTCAGACTCCGGAGGGGCTCCTACAGCCCAAGCACAATATTAATATCATACCTGCTACGGCGCGCATCCCGATCCATATACCACTGCGGCGTGCAGTCCGATCCATACATGTGTATGCATATGCTCATATGAATGTCATGCCCTAACATATGGCCCTCGGCCCCAATCAGTCTAACAAATAATCAAGAAAGCCCTACAGGCAACGATATCATATTAGCTCACAGCTAAAAATGTTATTAAGACCTTGTTCAAGTGTAACGACCCGGCCCGTCGTGCTGAATAGCAAAAATACCATTTTAAAACTTAAATTTAGAAAAAAATATGCACAGTGTTATCAAAACAGTGATACCAATCCCTGAAGGACTCAAATAATTGGCACAAAGCCCAAACATGATAATTAGTCCAAATCACTTCAACATTAGGTATTATTATTTATTACGCGGGACGGACCAAGTCACAATCCCCAATGGTGCTTTACCCCACGCCCGTTATCCGGCGTGCAAGTCACCTCAACACAGCACTAACATGTGCAAGTCCGGGGTTTACTAACCCTCGGGACATCATTTACAAGTATTACCCACCTCGAACCGACGAAAACTCATGCCCGCGACGCCTTAGCTCCTCGAACCGGCATCCACGCACGTCAAAACTAGCACAAATCAGCACAAATATATCAAAATAGGCTAATGGAACATAACCCAATCGAAAGAACTCCAAAAATATCAAAAATCACGAAATTGGCAAAACCCGAGCTCCGGGCCCACATCTCGAAAAATCTCGAAACTCATATTTCCAGAACCCTCGTCCCGCCACGAGTCCGTACATATAAAATTTACTAAAATCGGAGTTCAAATGGCCTTCCAAAACTAAAAATCCCGTTTTCAATATCTAGGCCACATTTCTTCAAGATTTCAACCCAATTTCATGAAGATTGATGTTAATTCTACCATAAAATGATATTTTTGAGTCAAGAATCTTACCTCCGACGAATACCCGATGATTTCTCAGTGATTTCCTCGAGTTTTCTTCTCTCTAGGGCTCAAAATTGTGTTTTGGGTATAAGAACCCGTGAGCCCTCTGTTCTGCAATTAAACTCACTGCCAGACGATTTTACTCTACGCGTTCGCGATGCACCTCACGCGAACGCGATGGCCTGTTTGATTACTTCATCGCGAACGCGACGCCTTATCACGCGTCCGCGAAGATCATTTCCCCAGCTGCCGGATTTCTTCTACGCGAACGCGTCTACCCTTCACGCGTACGCGATGGTCTCCATCTTTCTCCTACGCGAACGCAGCCTTATTCAACGCGAACGCGATGCGTTCCAACTTCATCTTACGCGAACGCGTTACCATCCCACGCGAACGCGATGACCAATATGCCCCAGCCTACGCGAACGCGGGCCTTGCCCTCGCGAACGCGATGGCTTAATTTTTGCACAGTGGTCTGCAAATTTACAGCAGACTTCCAAGTTCCAAAAATGCCGGATGATGGTCCGGATTCACCCCGAGGCCCCCGGGACCCCAACGAAAACCACCAACATACTCCAAAACACGATACGGACTTGTTCCAATCATAAAAACACCATCCTAAACATCAAAATCACCAATTACACATGGATTCAAGCTTATGTTTCTTCAAAACTTCCGAATTACACATTCAATCAAAAACCCGACCAAACGACGTCCGAATGACCTGAAATTTTGCAAGCATATCCAAAATCACCTAACGGAGCTACTGCAACTGTTGGAATTCCATTCCGACTCCCGGATCAAAATCTCACCTATCGATCGGATTTCGCCAAAATTCAACCTTAGCCAATTCAAGCCTATTTCTACACCGGATCTCCAAATTCAATTCCGATTGCTCTCCTAAGTCATAAATGATCCCTCGAAACTAGTCGAATCATCGAATCCGATTCCGAGCACTCTAACTCGATAGTCAACTCTAGGTTGAGTTTCCATATTCAAACTTCCTTCAAACATGTTATTTGCTTCATTTTTAATTCAATTCACTCCTAACTCACCCGATAGGTTCTAACACTGATATAGAAGCATAAGATATGTTAATGCAAGGTAACGGGGTGGAAATTCCCGTAACGACGGGCCGGGTCGTTACATGTAAATATCTTTTTTCTATATTAATGAATTAGAGGTGCAAGGTCTGCGTACACGCTACCCTCCCCAGACCCCACTAAATAAGATTATACTGGTTGTTGTTGTTGTTATTGTGAGGTGCAAGCTAGGTTATAAGAAAGTGTAAAATTACTAAGTAATACTCAAGCTCGACGAAAATGGATTGCAAGGATTTTAAAACAGAAGTTGATAAGGCAAGGAAAGTTAACAGAATTACATTGTATAGATTAGAACGAAGTATAGAAACAGAAGATTTCTGAAAGTGATAGTTAATTTAAAAGCTTAATCCACTGAGGTAAAAAGATAATTCCAATTCAAAAATTAACTGTCCTTTTTAGAAGTAATATACCAGCAACGAGAAAGTCGGATTGTCAGAAATTTAGTTTTATCTAGTTTTGCAATCAATGTAATTTACTTGATTCCAACTATAGATTTATCCTTTTTCCTAAATTACCAACATAATGTTTTACATAATCACTTACTCCTACTTGTATTGCTTTTAATTAAGTGATATAATTAAGTAAATATCTGCTACACTGTCCAAACCCATAGGATAGAGCCAGTAATTACATGCAATAAGCAGGGGCAGAACTGTCAATTCAGAGGAGGAATCTCTTAACCGACTTTTCCAACAGAATTGGATTTCCCGCCCTGAGAAATTGCTGTTATATATACACACCTGCTGAGACCTCCTTCACGCATATACCACTCACTCTTCTCGATTCACACACGCACACTTTCTCTCAAGCAACAACAATGGCGATAATCACTCAAAATCTCCTCCTGATTCTCATTTCTCTGTTCATCTACGCCGCATCCGCCACTTTCCCCGACTTACTTCCACTGCTAACTCCATCTCCGATGATATCTCCTCACGACCACACTTCTCTCTTCACCACTGTTCTCTCTTCTCTCGGATTCCAGCAGCTCTCCACTGCAGCAACCGCCGCAAATCTCACCACCACCACCACTCCAATCACCGTCTTCGCTCCCGCCGACTCTTCTCTCATCACTTGTCCTACTTGTTCCCTTCCTCTTCTCCTCCAGGAACACTCTGTTCCTGGCCTTTACCCTCTTCACTTCCTCCGTACTTTAGCCTTCGGTACTAAACTTGAAACCCTAGCTCCAAATCGCTGCCTCACTGTCACTTTCTCCACTACTACACGTGACGCGAAGATTTTCATCAACGGCGTTGAAGTCACTCAGCCGGATCTGTTCAATAATGGCTTGATCCTTGTGCATGGATTACGTGGCTTTGTATCGCATCTCTCGCCTCTTTCCTGTAATGTGGAGAGAATGAGTTCACTGTCATTTGATTCGTTTCCTATTCCTAATTCTGTGTCTACAGTGTCCTCTGCATCGCCTTTCTCTATCATGCGCTTCATGCTAAAGGACGCCATTATCAGGTTGCGTAACAGCGGTTACAGTATTGTAGCACTGGCGCTGAGGGTGAAGTATGCTGAGCTTTCTGAGCTTAAGGCGATGACTGTGTTTGCGTTAGACGATGTGTCGATTTTTGCTAGTGGAGGACATGCGTATCTCTCGAATTTTAGGTTTCACGTGGTGCCGAATCGCAGGATTATGGCTGGGGAAATGGTGAGTTTGCCGGCGGGGACAGTGTTGCCGACGATGGACGGCGAGGAGAAATTGGTTGTAACTACTGCTGGTGGAGGAGGCGTGTTAGCTCCGATGAAGGTTAATTACGTGAGAATCGTGAGTTTTGATCTGCTGCATAATAGTAGGATTGTGGTTCATGGAGTGTCGGTTCCATTTCCTCACATGCATCATCTCACGGCAGATCAGAAAAGCTTTGCTCAGATGGAACAGTCACGCGCACACTGTGATGTCTCTGAAAACGGCGGAGTGTGTGACGTCATTCATGATGATTTTGCGCCAGCTGGCAAGCGATCAGTGATGGTGAATAATATGGAAGAGCATGAAGGTCTTTGAAGCTTGAGAGTACTGTTTGTTTGACTAATATCAAAACTATAGAGTAAATAATTGAATTTCACTTGATCATTCTTCTGATATAGTGCAAGTTACATGAGTATTATTGCTTTTTTGTAAACTGAGGTTACAATTTCTAATATGAAGAGCAGTTGTAGTATGTTTGGCTACTTTTCCTGTATTTTTCTTGCCAATTTTTTCTGTTTTGGGTGCAAATTTAGAACTAGCTAGTATACGACATTTTACCCATATATAATTGATCATGCTCAATTGAGTCTCACAAAAGATTATGCGAGCGTTCCAAATATAATCTGAGTATTATTGCCTAGAGTTGAACCATATGGAACTAACTTATCAATCACTACCATCAAATTTACTAAATTCACACAATCTATTTTCCCAAACTTTTTGATTCATAATGTAAGATTTTCTAACAACTAAAGACTGAAAGTAATTAACGGCTGAAAATTAACTAAACTTGATGTGTAAATAGTAGGAATAAGGTCTAAGGTAATGATTTTCCCCGTTGGTAATTTCCTTGGTTGTATATGTCTTATAACTATGATTTAGTTATCTCTATCAATCATGAACACTCTAGCTATCATAAATCTTTCTCAAGTATGATAATTCACTAGACGCACTCTCTCTAGCTACGCTAGCTAGATTCTCAATACAGTTCACTTAGATTGCACCCGAGGTATCGTTATCTCTAATCCAACCTATAAACCCTCGGTTATGACTCGCGTCTATACTCCGGGAGTGATGTTTTTCATACAATCACCTAAATATGCACTCTCTCTCAAGTAGATACATACTAAATAGGAATGGATAATTGAGGAACCTTTCAACTAACCACAATTAAAACATGGATGAACAAATAGAGATTAACAACAAAAACCAACTATATTAATAAAATAACCAAGTCATTCCCAACGGGTTCCACCAAAACTTTAGATTAAGGTATTTAGCTACTCATAACAATGTGGAAATAAACTACCAAAAGATATAATTGTAAATTGCAAGAAAATAAGCGAGAATAAGAACAATGATGTTTTGAGTGATCTCTCACACTTGTTTCTCTTCCAAAATAATCTCCAAAATAAGTCTAACCTATGAACATTAATTTGTAACTTTGGGCGAGCTTGACTTTATATAGGTTAAGTGAGTTTCTCTCCAGATTTCCAATTTTGTCCCTGAATAACTCTTTTTCATACTGGGACATGCGCGAGTTTGCGCACTACTTCGCGCGCCCTTCGCGCGCCTGTCACGACCCCGAATCCAGTCGTGATGGCGCCCAACAATCAAGCTAGGCCAGCCAAACAAATGATTTAATTATAACACAATACCAGTCCCCAAATGGACAACCCAAAAAGCATATATGAGTTTAAGAACTCCAATAATATTAATACTGAACGAAAGTACTGACACTCCCAAAGATCCGGAGTCACAAGTCTAGAGCCTCTAACAAAACCAACAGGAAATAGAGAGTACGATATAGAAGTACTCAAGTCCGAATACAAAATATAAACGAACAACTGGAATGAGAGGAGGAGCTAGGCTCTGCGAACGTAGGCAGCTACCTCAGCAACTCGATGTGACAATGTAAACGCCGGAGATGTCCGTCTACTGCTCCTGTGTACCTGAGTCTGCACACAAAAGGTGCAGGGAGTAGGGGTGAGTACTAAGTACTCAGTGAGTAACAAATATATATATATGTAGCTGACAGTAAGAAATCCACAAAATACCACAATATGAAGCTACACTACAGTCCGAATCTCCTACGAACTAGCAACAATAATTCCATACGGCTACCACAGAGTAATTCAACAAATAAAGATGCAATACAATGCACATAACCGCTACGGCGTGTAGCCCGATCCAATTTAACGTCGACGACGCTCACTGGGGGTGTGTACAGACTCCGAGGGGCTCCTGCAGCCCAAGCGCAATACTGCTGCGGCGTGCAGCCCGATCCTCATATCAACCACTGTGGCGTGCAGCCCGACCCATCCTCAGTCCACAATAAGCAATTAAGTCACAAAACAATTCATTTTCCTTATTTCCACTTCTCAATTCATAATTTATGAAAAATACTTTAACTTTATTAATTTTGCAAAAGCCGGTGACTTAGCATTTCAAAAGTGTGATTACAATTTCCAGGACTGAGATCAGTGATTTAAGCAATTATAGCTATCACATAAATACTGTCCTCTAAGGACGCTACAGATCGGCACAAGGCCCCAAACAAGGCTTACAACCCACAAATATAGCAAATACAGTGTATTTCCAACACTAACAACATATTATTCATTTCCGGGATGGACCAAGTCTCAATCCCCAATCACGATCAATCCCGCACCTGCCACGGTGTGCGAGCCACGCCCTATTAGCGTCACAATGTGCTAAGCCGGGGTTTCGAACCCTCAAGCTACAATATACACAAACTACTCACCTTTAGCCGGTCGTCGAATCGTCCGCGATGCCTTTTCCTTTGAATTGCGATGCCTCGTGTGTCGAATCTAGTCAAATGACAATAATTATATCAATTACGGGTCAAAGAATCATAACCCACTTCAATTTATATGAAATTCGCAAAATTACACTAAGTTGGTAAAACCCGACCCCGGGCCCCACTGCTCGGAAAATTCCAAAATTAGTACCAATGCGATCCTTATCTCGCCACGAGTCCGTGCATATAAAATTTATCGAAATCGGAGTTCAAATGACCTTCCAAATCCAAAAATCCCGTTTTTAATACTTAGGCCACATTTCTTCAAGATTTCAACTCAATTTCATGAAGATTGATGTTAATACTACCATAAATTGATGTTTTTGAGTCAAGAATCTTACCTCCGACGAATACCCGATGACTTCTCAGTGATTTCCTCGAGTTTTCTTCTCTCTAGGGCTCAAATGTGTGTTTTGGGGGTGTAAACCCGTAACTCTCTGTTTCTGGATCTTTATTCACTGCCGGAACCCATTGTTCATCGCGTTCGCGTGACCCTCTACGCGTTCGCGATGAACAGCCTTGCCTTACCCTTCGCGAACGCGACGCTGGCCACGCGTTCGCGATGCTCAAAACCTGCAACCCTTCGCGGACGCGACGCACCCCACGCGTTCGCGATGTTCAAACTTCCCAGCCACTCGGATTTCCTCTACGCGTTCGCGATGGGCCTCCCGCGAACGCGAAGCACAACATCCCGACCCTACGCGAACGCGACGCCTTCTCTCGCGAACGCGAAGCACAACCAGCCTTGGCCTTCGCGAACGCGACACCAGTCACGCGAACGCGAAGGCTTGAGGACCTGGGCAGAACCTGCAGTTTTCTGCAGAATTTTTCCAAGTTCTAAATGCCCGGTTGATGGTCCGAATCCATCCCGAGGCCCCCCGGACCCCAACGAAAACCACCAACATACCCCAAAACATGATACGGACTTGTTCCAATCATAAAAACACCATACTAAACATCAAAATCACCAATTAACCACGGATTCAAGCCTAAGTTTCTTCAAAACTTTCAAAACTAACATTCAATCCAAAACCCGATCAAACGATGTCCGAATGACCTGAAAATTTGCAGACATATCCAAAATCACATAACGAAGCTACAGAAATTGTCGGAATTCCATTCCGACCCCGGATCAAAATATCACCTACCATCCGGTTTTCGCCAAAATTCAACATTCGCCAATTCAAGCTTAAAACTACACCGGACCTCCGAATTCAATTCCGATTGTTCTCCTAAGTCATAAATGATCCCCCGGAACTAGTCGAATCATTAGAATCCGATTCCGAGCACTCTAACTCAATAGTCAACTCTTGGTTGACTTTTCATATTCAAGCTTTCCTCAAACATGCTATTTGTTTCATTTTCAATCCAAATCACCTCTAACTCACCCGATATACTCTAATATTGTTTTAAAAGCATAACATATGAAAATGTAAGGTAACGGGGTGGTAATTCCCGTAACGACGGGCCGGGTCGTTACATTCTCCCCAACTTAAACAAACGCTCGTCCGCGAGCGGGTTAAGAAACATACCTGGAGTATTAAACAAGTGTGGATATCTGCTTTGCATCTCCTGCTCGGTCTCCCAAGTTGCTTCCTCCACGGGACGACCTCTCCACTGCACTTTCACTGAAGCTATATCCTTAGATCTCAGCTTACGAACCTGTCGACCCAAAATAGCTAATGGTTCCACATCATAAGTCAAATCCTCATCTAGCTGTATCGTGCTGAAGTCCAACACATGAGACGGGTCTCCGACATACTTCCGGAGCATAGATACATGGAACACCGGTGAACTCCCGACAAACTGGGTGGCAAAGCAAGCATATAAGCCACCTCCCCAACTTTCCTAAGCACCTCAAAAGGTCCAATAAACCTCGGGCTCAACTTTCCTTTCTTTCCAAACCTCATAACACCCTTCATAGGCGAAACCTTCAGCAACACCTTCTCTCCGACCGAATAAGATACATCTCGAACCTTCCGGTCTGCATAACTCTTCTGACGCGACTGAGCTGTGCGAAGTCTCTCCTGAATCACCTTCACCTTATCTAAGGCATCTTGGACTAACTCTGTCCCTAACAACCTAGCCTCGCCGGGCTCGAACCAACCGATTGGAGATCTACACCGCCTCCCATATAAAGCTTCATACGGTGCCATCTGAATGCTGGACCGATAGCTATTATTGTAAGCAAACTCCGCCAAAGGCAAATAATCAGCCCATGAACCACCAAAATCAATGACACAAGCACGCAACATGTCCTCCAATATCCGAATAGTACGCTCAGACTGCCCATCCGTCTGTGGATGAAATGCTGTGCTCAACTCTACCTGTGAACCCAACTCTCGCTGAAATGTCCTCCAGAATTGAGATGTGAACTGGGTACCTCTGTCCGATATAATGGAAATAGGAACTCCATGCAATCTCACTATCTCACGGATGAATATCTCTGCCAACCGCTCTGAGGTATAGGTAGTACACACTGGGATGAAGTGAGCTGACTTAGTCAACCTATCCACCACCACCCAAACTGAATCAAACTTCCTCGCCGTCCGAGGGAGTCCACTAACAAAGTCCATAGTAATCCTTTCCCACTTCCACTCAGGAATATCAATACGCTGGAACACACCACCAGGTCTCTGATGCTCATACTTGACCTGCTGACAGTTTAGACACCGAGCTACATGGCTCACAATATCTTTCTTCATCTTTCTCCACCAGTAATGCTGCTTCAAATCCTGATACATCTTCGCGGCTCCTGGATGAATAGAATACCGCGAGCTGTGGGCCTCCTCCAATATCAACTCACGAAGGCCATCAACATTGGGCACGCATATCCGGCCCTGCATCCGCAATACACCATCACTATCAATAGTGACATCTCCGGTATCATCGTGCTAAACTTTGTCCTTAAGGGCAAGTGTGGATAATCATATCGGCGCTCTCGAATACGATCATATAAAGAAGAACGAGCTACTACACAAGCCATCACCCGACCGGGCTCAGAAATATCCAGCCTTACCATCTGATTAGCTAACGCCTCTGAACATCAACTGCTAGGGGTCTCTCCCCAACTGGAATATACGCCAAACCGCCCATACTAATAGCCTTCCGGCTCAATGCATCAGCCACTACATTGGCTTTCCCGTGATGATACAAGATAGTAATATCATAGTCTTTAAGCAATTCAAGCCATCTCCGCCGCCTCAAATTTAGATCTTTCTGCTTAAACAAATGCTGAAGGCTGCGGTGGTCTGTATATACATCACAAGATACACCATATAGATAATGCCTCCAAATCTTCAAGGCACGAACAATAGCAGCTAACTCCAAATCATGAACAGGGTAGTTCTTCTCGTGGGGCTTTAGCTGACGAGAAGCATATGCAATAACTCTACCCTCCTGCATCAACACACAACCGAGTCCAACTCTGGAAGCATCACAATACACCGTATATGACCCTGAGGCCGATGGTAACACAAGTACTGGGGCTGTGGTCAAAGCCTCCTTGAGCTTCTGAAAGCTCTCTTCACATTCATCGTACCACACAAATGGAGCATTCTTCTGTGTCAGCTTAGTCAACGGTGAAGCAATAGATGAGAAATCCTGAACAAACCGGCGATAATAGCCTGCCAAGCCGAGAAAACTCCAAATCTCTGTAGCTGAGGAAGGTCTGGGCCAATTCTGCACTGCCTCAACCTTCTGTGGATCAACCCGAATGCCATCACTGGACACTATATGTCCCAGAAAACCCACAGTATCAAGCCAGAACTCACACTTAGAGAATTTTGCATAAAGCTTCTCTTCTCTCAACCTCTGCAATGCCACTCTCAAATGCTGTGCATGCTCCTCCTGGCTGCGTGAATATACCAGGATATCATCAATAAACACAATAACAAAAGAATCAAGGTACGGCCGAAATACACTATTCATCAAGTGCATGAATGCTGCTGGGGCATTAGTCAACCCGAAAGACATCACCAGGAACTCGTAGTGCCCATATCGCGTCCTGAACGCTGTCTTCATAATATCTGAGTCCCTGATCTTCAACTGATGATAGCCCGATCGAAGATCAATCTTAGAAAATACACTAGCTCCCCTGTAGCTGATCAAATAGGTCCTCAATACGAGGCAATGGGTATTTATTCTTCACTGTTACCTTGTTCAGCTGCCTGTAATCAATGCACATTCTCATTGTGCCATCTTTCTTCTTTACGAACAACACCGGTGCACCCCAAGGTGACACACTCGGACGAATGAAACCCTTATCTAAGAGTTCCTGAAGCTGTTCCTTCAATTCTTTTAACTCTGCTGGTGCCATACGATAAGGAGGAATAGAAATGGGCCGAGTGCCCGGCACCAAATCAATACCAAAATCAATATCTCTATCAGGCGGCATGCCTGGCAGGTCTGCTGGAAATACATCCGGAAACTCCCTCACAATGGGGACCGAATCAAGACTGGGTGTCTCAGCCTCAACATTTCTAATGAAGGCCAAATAAGACAAACAACCCTTGCCAATCATTCGTTGAGCTTTTATATAAGAAATCACCCTGTCAGACACATAATCAGTCAAGCCACGCCACTCGATCCGCGGATTACCCGGAATAGCTAACGTGACTGTCTTGGCATGACAGTCCAGAATTGCATGATAAGGAGATAGCCAATCCATGCCTAGGATAACATCGAAATCTACCATGCCCAGTAGTAATAAATCAACTCGGGTCTCCAGACCCCCAATAGTAATAAAACAGGATCGATATACCCGATCCACAACAACAATATCCCCCACTGGGGTAGACACATGTACGGCAAAGCAAGAATACCACGGGTCATACCCAAATGATGTGCAAAGTAAGTAGAGACATAAGAATAGGTGGATCCGGGATCAAATAAGACGGAAGCATCCCCGTGGCAGACTGAGATAATACCTGAAATGACCGCATCCGAGGCACTAGCATCCTTCCTCATTCCGAAGAGCATAGAAACGAGCTTGGCCTCCACCAGTGCACGATCCTCGCCTCTCGGGGCGACCTCTAGATACCCGGCCACCAGGTCCTAGCCGACCGTGCCGGCGCCGAAGAAACAGGAGTAGAAGACGAAGGCCGATCCCTCCGCTGTGACCTCTTACGAAGCCCACTGAGGACACTCTCTCCCGATATGGCCCAAATCACCGCACTCAAAACAACGGCCCGAAGATGGAAGAAAGGGCTCTGCCGAGGACCCCTCGCTACCGATGAATCCTCGTGCCGAGGAAACAGAGCAGCAGCTCGAGCCGGAAGAGCACTCGGCGCAGTGCCGACTCGCCGGCGGCCCGCCGACCCCCGATAACCCCGCCGGCCTCGACGACCACGATCGTATGAAACCCCACCGGACTCCGTACGTCCGCACCGATGAGATCCGAAGCGAGCGACCTCTCGCCGTGCCGCAATCGGCCCCTAGACGGAGCACCACCGAAACTCCGCACCACGAGGCCTCTTAGCCTCTCTCTCCTCTCGCTCTCTCCGGCGATCTGTCTCAACGTGACGGGCCGCATCAACCACCTCCTCAAAGGTAATCGTCGAAACTCTCTCCCGGTCATCAATATGCGGACGGGATAAATAAGACCATCAATAAATCTCCCGGATCCTCTCCCCGTCGGTAGGAACCATCCACATGGCATGACGGGCCACCTGTGTGAATCTCATCTCATACTGATTAACCGTCATCTCTCCCTGCTTCAACCACTCGAACTGACGTCGCAACTCCTCTCTCTGAGATCGAGGCACGTACTTCTCCAAAAATACCGTGGAGAACTGCTGCCAAGTGAGGGGCACTGCCCCAGCGGGCCTACGCCTCTCAAAATCCTCCCACCACCGGAAAGCTGCACCTGTGAACTGGAAAGTAGTGAATGAAACACCGCTGGACTCTAGAATACCCGCGGTGCGAAGCATACGCCGACATCTGTCAAGAAAACCCTGGGCATCCTCGCCCTCAGCTCCACTAAATGTCGGAGGCCGTAGCCTCTCAAATCTCTCCAAGCGACGCCGCTCATCGTCGGGCATAACTCGGAACCACATATGCGGAGCCGGCGCAACGGTGCAACCGGCCGAACCGGCTCGGCGTCCGAGCCACGGGGGTCCGATTCCCTCCCCCCGCTCGTGAAGACCTGCAGCAGCAGCAGCAACTACCTGTGCCAATCCCGTGCACACTGATAATATCCGAGCCAAGGTCTCTCGAAGACCCGACATCGCAACAGGCACCGCCGGTGCTCGAACTCGAGCCGCCGAGCCGTTCACCGCCGGAATCCGGTCCCGAGTCCCGATCCGCCGCGGGTCGCCAAGTGCCGGCGCCGGTGTCGCCGCCCTACCTCTACCACGACCACGGCCTCTCGGGTGCCAACGGTGGTCGTCCGCCACGTCCGTTAGCTCGTGTTCTCGCCATCTCTGCGAGAGAATAGAATATGGAAAAATTTAATTTCACGATAACACAAATCGCACGATATGAATTCAAGAAAACGAGGTTTTTCCTAAAGTTTCTGTAGCCCTTCGAAGATAGATACGGACGTCTACGTACCGATCTACGAAAGCCTACTAAACCGGCTCATGACTCGCGAGTCCTAATAACCTGGCTCTGATACCAACTTGTCACGACCCAAATCCAGTCGTGATGGCGCCCAACAATCAAGCTAGGCCAGCCAAACAAACGATTTAATTATAACACAATACCAGTCCCCAAATGGGCAGCCCAAAAAGAATATATGAGTTTAAGAACTCCAATAATATTAATACTGAACGAAAGTACTGACACTCCCAAAGATCCGGAGTCACAAGTCTAGAGCCTCTAACAAAACCAACAGGAAATAGAGAGTACGATATAGAAGTACTCAAGTCCGAATACAAAATATAAACGAACAACTGGAATGAGAGGAGAAGCTAGGCTCTGCGAACGTAGGCAGCTACCTCAGCAACTCGATGTGACAATGTAAACGCTGGAGATGTCCGTCTACCGCTCCTGTGTACCTGAGTCTGCACACAAAAGGTGCAGGGAGTAGGGGTGAGTACTAAGTACTCAGTGAGTAACAAATATATACATGTAGCTGACAGTAAGAAATCCACAAAATACCACAATATGAAGCTACACTACAGTCCGAATCTCCTACGAACTAGCAACAATAATTCCATACAGCTACCACAGAGTAATCCAACAAATACAGATGCAATGCAATGCACATAACTGCTACGGCGTGTAGCCCGATCCAGTTTAACGTCGACGGCGCTCACTGGGGGTGTGTACAGACTCCGGAGGGGCTCCTACAGCCCAAGCGCAATACTGCTGCGGCGTGCAGCCCGACCCTCATATCAACTACTGCGGCGTGCAGTCCGATCCCACACTCAGTCCACAATAAGCAATTAAGTCACAAAACAATTCATTTTTCCTTATTTCCAGTTCTCAATTCATAATTTATGAAAAATACTTTAACTTTATTAATTTTGCAAAAGCCGTGACTTAGCATTTCAAAAGTGTGATTACAATTTCCAGGACTGAGATCAGTGATTTAAGCAATTATAGCTATCACATAAACATTGTCCTCTAAGGACGCTACAGATCGGCACAAGGCCCCAAACAAGGCTTACAACCCACAATATAGCAAATACCGTGTATTTCCAACACTAACACATATTATTCATATCCTGGGATGGACCAAGTCTCAATCCCCAATCACAGTCAATCCCGCACCTGCCACGGTGTGCGAGCCACGCCCTATTAGCGTCACAATGTGCTAAGCCGGGGTTTCGAACCCTCAAGCTACAATATACACAAACTACTCACCTTTAGCCGGTCGTCGAATCGTCCGCGATGCCTTTTCCTTTGAATTGCGATGCCTCGTGTGTCAAATCTAGTCAAATGACAATAATTATATCAATTACGGGTCAAAGAATCATAACCCACTTCAATTTATATGAAATTCGCAAAATTACACTAAGTTGGTAAAACCCGACCCCGGGCCCCACTGCTCGGAAAATTCCAAAATTAGTACCAATGCGATCCTTATCTCGCCACGAGTCCGTGCATATAAAATTTATCGAAATCGGAGTTCAAATAACCTTCCAAATCCAAAAATCCCGTTTTTAATACTTAGGCCACATTTCTTCAAGATTTCAACTCAATTTCATGAAGATTGATGTTAATACTACCATAAATTGATGTTTTTGAGTCAAGAATCTTACCTCCGACGAATACCCGATGACTTCTCAGTGATTTCCTCGAGTTTTCTTCTCTCTAGGGCTCAAATGTGTGTTTTTGGGTTGAAAACCCGTAACTCTCTGCTTCTGGATTTTTATTCATTGCCAGAACCCATTGTTCATCGCGTTCGCGTGACCCTCTACGCGTTCGCGATGAACAGCCTTGCCTTACCCTTCGCGAACGCGACGCTGGCCACGCGTTCGCGATGCTCAAAACCTGCAACCCTTCGCGGACGCGACGCACCCCACGCGTTCGCGATGTTCAAACTTCCCAGCCCCTCGGATTTCCTCTACGCGTTCGCGATGGGCCTCCCGCGAACGCGAAGCACAACATCACGACCCTACGCGAACGCGACGCCTTCTCCCGCGAACGCGATGCACAAAAAGGCTTGGCCTTCGCGAACGCGACACTGGTCACGCGAACGCGAAGGCTTAAGGGCCTGGGCAGAACCTGCAGTTTTCTGCAGAATTTTTCCAAGTTCTAAATGCCCGGTTGATGGTCCGAATCCATCCCGAGGCCCCCCGGACCCCAACGAAAACCACCAACATACCCCAAAACATGATACGGACTTGTTCCAATCATAAAAACACCATACTAAACATCAAAATCACCAATTAACCACGGATTCAAGCCTAAGTTTCTTCAAAACTTTCAAAACTAACATTCAATCCAAAACCCGATCAAACGATGTCCGAATGACCTGAAAATTTGCAGACATATCCAAAATCACATAACGAAGCTACAGAAATTGTCGGAATTCCATTCCGACCCCCGGATCAAAATATCACCTACCATCCCGTTTTCGCCAAAATTCAACATTCGCCAATTCAAGCTTAAAACTACACCGGACCTCCGAATTCAATTCCGATTGTTCTCCTAAGTCATAAATGATCCCCGGAACTAGTCGAATCATTAGAATCCGATTCCGAGCACTCTAACTCAATAGTCAACTCTTGGTTGACTTTTCATATTCAAGCTTTCCTCAAACATGCTATTTGTTTCATTTTCAATCCAAATCACCTCTAACTCACCCGATATACTCTAATATTGTTTTAAAAGCATAACATATGAAAATGTAAGGTAACGGGGTGGTAATTCCCGTAACGACGGGCCGGGTCGTTACAGCGCCTGCTCTAACATTCTGCCTCAACCTTCTTAAAATGCGCGAGCATGCGCATGTGTTCGCGCGCCTGGGCCCTTATTTCTTCAATTTCTCTGTCTTGTCCTTGCGTTCACTCCGCCCCGAGGTGTCGTTCTTGCTCATAAATCATTCCAATAGCCTTTTGAAAGCGTCATATAAGCTTCTCAATTTGCAATGTATACAAATCACAATTAGAGCTTATTTTTCATCAATTAACCATATTATTACGTTGGAATATAATCAAGCAGAAGCATAAACAATAGCTAAATCATCTCGATTTCGTCTATTATCAACACCCCACACTTAATTCATTGCTAGTCCTCGAGCAATCAAACTATACTCTCTAGAGAATCCTTCACTCAACCGTTTTCCCTAACGTATTACACCTAGAACAATGTTTATACATTACACCTAATAGTGAACAATCCCAGTCTCAAAGCCGACTCTTACGTGCCATGCAATATTCACACTTCCTCAAAGTACTCTACAGTGTACACAGAAGTCAAGACTTGCTTTTCTGTCATGAATCATATGCCCTCACATTCACGTCAACAAAAATTGAGTTCAATCCAACACATACAATTCAATATTCACATATATCAAGGAAATTACTCACTCTCACAAATGAAGTCACATGCATTCAATTGGCACCATAAGCTTGCCCTTAATGTAAATCTCTACTAATGTAGGCTCACTCAGTCTAAAATCAATTAGGGCTTTTTGTTATTTTAGTGTGGTCTAAGGAATGGGTAGGATATATTTAAAAATAGTAACTAAACCTCCCAAGCACTTTACACTTCACATGAGCAATTTTTACTTCTTTTAGCACAAATTTTTCAACCCACTTCTCATTCATAAATAATATCATCACACAAATATTACCTTCTTCTTTAAGCACTCTATTAATTCATACCCACTAGCTAGAACAAGACACAATATATTTATCTTTTTTTCCCAGTTTACCCTTTTTGTCACTCAATTTTCGCTAGTGGTGTATTCGTTTACACAACAAGTGCACCTTTCATTCTTTTATTAGTTCCACTCAAAAGCCACCCCGCACTTATATTCTTTTTTTATTTCTTTTAGCGCTCCTCTCACAATTAAAGTGTTTTAAGAGGTAAAAGGATCAAAACAATGTCAATTAAGAACAAAAGGGTATAGGCAAGTAATGCGTGTGCCAAACAAAATTCTAAAGCCTCTAAAGGGTTAACTAGGGACAAATTTTATTTGTGATGAGCAATAAAGCTTAAAAAGGTCAAAAAAGCCTAAAATTATTTTTTAAACCGAACATCACCTAAGATTTCACTTCAACTCACATACCGGGCAAGTTCTAGACACAAGTACAATACATGGACTACACAAACACTCACCACGCATGGCATATGACTCATTTAGATCATCTCATGAAGACGCTCTATTACAAGCATTCAATTCAGTAACAAATATACAAATTAAGGTACTTTCAGTGAGATTCAACAATTAAGACCAAGCGTTACACTCTAGGGTCTATTGTGTTCAGGTGTGTCAACGCTATGAGTTCTCTTTCAATTTATATCTCGTAGCCCATTACCCTAATTTACAACTCAAGGAAAAAAAGAAAACAAAATAAAAACTACCTAGGCCTGGTTCAAGCTAAACCCTTGAAAAAGAACTGCGGCCTAAAGAAAAACCTAGGGGGAGTTTCTACACTACCTAAGAAAAAAAAATAATTAAAAAAATTATTTTTGGTATTTTATTTAGACTAACTTCCCTTAAGAAAATCACCTAAAAGATACGTCATCATGAAGAGCCTGCAATTTTTCAATTTTTTTTTTCTCGACTCAGTCCCTCAAGAACCCCGTCGAAAGGGATCCATCGTCGGGCCGAGCCATTTATCTAAATTAACAAACAACTCCTACTTAACAAAAACTATCAAGTCAACATGAAACAAACAAAACAAACAATTAATTTATACAACTATGAACTATATTTCAAATTGAACCCCTTGAAGTCTAGTTTCCAACACTTCAAATGTTCATCATTTGGATTTTCCTACTAAATATTATAAGCATTTTATTGAATGATGTTCTTGGAGAATCTATGCGAGCAACGCACAAAAGCTTGCTTGCACAACAGGCGTACGTCGTGCAAGTAGAGTGCGAGGGCATTGGTGATCAAACAATCATATAATAAAGTGCATGATTAAATAGATAAAAGAAAATTGAGATCAATATTCAAACAATAATAGTCATAAAAGAACAACAACCCTTAGAATGTGAAGTTTAGTTCCACATAGACATAGTGGCCAAATGAGAAATGACCAATCATCATATGAAACATAAAATCACCAATCTTGGTGGAAGAAAAGATGAACATACAACATACAATGAAGGAATTCCCAACCCACACTTAAAAAATAAAGACATGTTCCCATGACTTAAAATTTAAAAGAATAGTGAGGTAAATAGACTTCCCTGAAGCTTCACTCCTGGTCGGAAACGGTTTCGGGTTCACGTTGCATGCACGCCCCAGAGCTCGCAGCCAACCCATGAACTTGTTTTCCAACTTTACTTGCACTACAAGAAAAAGTTTTATTTGCGACCAACATTGAGGGACGAGTTAATAATCTCGTCTCTAAAAGTATATTTATTGGGATGGGATTATATTGTGGTCCTTAATTTTATATTCTACTACGAAGGTACTAAATCTGGTCCCAAAACAAATTAGCAACTGATCCTAAATGGTAATTTAGAGGGCCATTAGCGGGAGGAGTGCGGCCAAATGTAGTATTAGAAATATTAAAAAAATTATTATTTTCTAAAAATAGGTGCCAAAACTAATATCCTAAAATTAAAAATTCCAAAAATTAGGGCCTCATTTGTTTTTTTTTTAACATTAAGACGTCTGAATCTCAATACACATCTGAATATCAATATGTGTATTAATATTGAGACATTTTTATCTGAATATGCATCTGAATATATTAAGATGTGTATTAAGATCTGAATAGATATTGTCACACCTCCTTTTTCCGCCAACCCGCGAGGGCGCGATGGTGTAAAATGAGTTATTTCCAATTAAAGAATAATCAAAACGGGATTCGTTTATTAAAGATTCAGAGTCGCCACTGGGGAGATTTATGGTGTCCCAAGTCAGCGGTTTGAATCCCGAATCGAGGAAAAGAATGACTATGTATTACAGTCCGCGAACCAGAAATTCGGATAAGGACTTCTGTTAACCCGGGAGAAGGTGTTAGGCATTTCCGAATTCGTGGTTCTAGCACGGTCGCTCAAATATCATATTTCGGCTTAATTATCTGCTTTTTAACAATTATGAACTTACATGCCAATTATTACTTCGAATCGCTTTCATCATTTATTACATTGGAAGAGGATTATAATGTCGTGAGAATACATCTCGAATTTCGTCACATAAATGTGTCCGCAATTTTTTATGCATTCCGACTTCATTGAGATTTAGATTAGGGTCACATAAATGTGTACCCGAGTTTAGGGATGTAATTTTATTAAGTATGGATCTAAAGAGTCTATTGTGTTATTATCTTTTGGAATGACCGCGGAATTCGCTAAACGATTTTTTCGAATCTACATGTTTTATACTGGTTATTTGAGGGCCCTGTGTGTTTTGTTTTCTAACAAGGCTCGTCTCATTATTATTCAATAAAGGTTGAAACTGAGTAACTAAATTTTCTCTTATTGTCTCTAAAGTTTAATTAATCCGTAAATATAAATTTGAACTCTTAATTCAAGTCCGAACTCAAAAAAAGTGAATACCTTTTAGCTTGATCCCACTACCTAATTAGAAGTCCAATTTTTCTATTCGTAAATTAATTCCTTATATTCCTAATGTGGTTTTAGTATTTTATTTTTAAAAAAAAGAATTTGGGCTTCAAGTTCAAGTCCACATTTGAACATAAGGTAAAACATTTTAGCTCAAATATGCTACCTAACTTAATGGCAAACAACCCCTAACAACTAACAAAAATAAGCAAATATGGAGAATTAAATAAAAAGAAAACTTCAATTCATGGTTGTTTTCTTTTAATAGTGAACTTCCCAAAATCCTTTATCAAATTACTCAAATAAACATGTGAACAGTAGTAAACACTAGCCCATTAGGGTAAATCACATGACCAAATTGTGAATATGGAAACATAAACAAAACCGAAAATAAACACCTAAGAGGTAATCCAAAAGTTTGAGCTAGATGACCTGACTAGTAAAAATGACAAGTAAAAAGTAAAACAAGTTAATGCAAAGATCAGGAAAAGAAGTATGGCAACACCTAGAAACACTATTTCGTCTTTCTCAAACTACTCCGTAATCCCACAACTTAAACCAAACAAACACAAATATGGATCCAACACGAAAAGCACAGACCCTTTGTGTTTATGTCCAAAGAAACAAGCAAATCATCTTTCAGGGACTGTCTGATGCACATTCACATTGGGACGCGATAAATCAGTTGGTCATGTAACCATAAACAACTCCGAACCTACGAGTTGCTCCGTGTATGAAGCATGAGTTTGAATCATGAGAACTAATAGGGATCTTCCCAATCATCAGAGGCAAGTGAGCAGTTGGGATAACAATTTAAAGTTAACAATTTTTCCAAATGACCAAAACTTGGTGAGGACTTAACAGTTATCAGGAAAATAGCATTGATCAACTAACTTTCTACAACCCTAAGTGCAAACCAGCATATATGTGCAAATGGAGTCCAACAAAGATTAATAACACCAAAGCATCAAATTAACATGAACATAGACAGAGTATAATCAGTCCAAAAGCTTAGTCACGCTTCATGCTAATCGAATAATGAACAGAGGACTCTAACATTCTTCTCATGAGAGCCTATTCAAACAGAAACTAATACCAACTCAAATGAAATACTTCATACTCACACTATCAGGTTCAAAATCAAGCACTCCAAGAAAACTAGTGAGAATGGCCTAAACAGATGCTTACCATGACCCAAACTCTTATCAGATGCACTGAATGTTAACCAAACAAACACCCTTGGATTCTCTGCTAATAATCTACTTGACACTTTGATCTTATACGGCTGGTGATATTAATAGACCGAAGAGGCAGAAGAAGAGAAAAGACTGACCATCGATTGAGTTACTGAGTAGTTAAGCAGACACACAAAATTTTAAATGACTTCATTTTCAGTGGATAAGCAGCCTCTTGCAGCACTAGAATCCTCAATGCAAACATTACCATGTCCAAAAGGATAAATGCTCATGGAGTCATTTCAATGAGCACTCAAATGTTGATTATATGCCAATTGAAGAAGAAAGTTATGCAAGCAATGGAGAGGTTGTTCCCAGTTTTATCAGTAGAACATTTGATTGAGAAACAAACTAAAACTAAGGCCACATTAGTTGAGAAAAAAAACTGAAATACTTATCACAGAACCAAAGGCTAATGTCTATAAAACAAATAAATTAACACATAAAACTTATCACAAATAACGTAACAATAATGTAAGACATAGAACTAACCAGGAAACATATTACTACAAAGTCTCCTCCTCAACTCGATATTTTTACAACTAACAGAAGTCTACACAAAAATTGCATTCTAATAGTGTATAAGAATTATTGCGAAATTAGAACCAATATTGAATATATTGTAGCTATAATTAGATAACCACAGGCTTAAACAGTCCCAAAACAGTCCAGTTAACTACATTCAAATCGTAATTAAACTATGAATATGATATATAACTAACTAGCACTACATCATGGTTCAAGCAAGCGTAATTTCCACGATCAAATGAATGGGGAGTCTATTGCATTTCCACTTCAAACTACATCATGTTAAATTTGAGAATGTGTACATGGTGTAGAAAACAAAGGAGAATAAAATCAACAGGCAGCAGTGATACATAACAACCAACGACAAGCAGCAACAGATACCAACAAATGATGGACAACAACAGATTCCCCAGAGTACTAGTTTCAAACAATCCACAGGACACTTTTTAGAGGGGAAAGACTAAATTGAGATCAATGAAATAAATTCCACCAACCAATAGTGATTAATAAAGCCACAACAATTTCTGATTTTTCAGAACACTCCAAGAAAAGGAATCTGAAGCTTCACAGAAACAGTAATTCCTACAAAAGGGATCTTACTATCAATATTGGCTTTCAAAGTTCTTGAATCGTTTGCTTTTTCTCTATGTATGTGTGTGTTTTTTCAGTCTATGAAAGGCTGTCCCCTTCCAGTCCCATTTTCCAGCACTCCTTATAGCCTTAAAAGTCTAATTAAAAGTCCCTTTTTTCAACATTAGACAAATATCTACTCTCTACTCACCTTAATTAATATTATAAGTGTACCCCTCTACTCGAACTAGCAGACTCCTACACAAACCCCCTAAACTAACTGTTTAATTTCCCCCTAAAATTAATAGCAACCCTTAATTAATTAAATGAGTACCACAATTTTCAAACTAATCCTTGTAATCACTGATCACCTACTCCTTTTCAGATTATAACAGCTATATCCAATACACAATTAACTAATAGTGATTCTTCATCAGCTATACCAAATAAACTTACCAATTCAAGAAACAAAAATTCAAGCTTCAACGATAATTAATCAAACAGACCTATATAACTAATCGACGATATTCGTCTAACTGATTAT
Source organism: Nicotiana noctiflora (assembly GCA_032618575.1). Taxonomy (NCBI): domain Eukaryota; kingdom Viridiplantae; phylum Streptophyta; class Magnoliopsida; order Solanales; family Solanaceae; genus Nicotiana; species Nicotiana noctiflora. Next base: position 46,691 of record JASVEL010004822.1, read on the forward strand.
AATAGCATATACTTGATAACAAGTAATCGACATAAAAAAACATGATTCACAATGTTTAGCTAAAACAGGGAACTCGTAAAACTAATTACTCGGCGATGCTAATTGAGATGAATATGTATTCTATGACAAACACAATTGAACAAATAAAATAGAAGAATAATCGACCAAATAAAGGGTCTTTGAGGGAGGAGGACAGAATAATCGATATGAAAATTGAAAACATCAACTAAAACATAAATTAATCACAAACCGATGCTAATAAAATAGAATTAAATCACAGGGGAAAGAAAATACCTCAGAGAAATCTTAAGAACTAGAAAATTCTAATTGACCATGAACTCGACCCTTTTGAGGCAAAACGGGTCTTAATCAGGGTATTCTCAGTTGAGAATACACGACTTAAAGTCCATCAGACCTCAATTATCCGTCGAATTTGGCCGGAACTCCAACTTCGGTTTTTTTAGGGTTCATACGGTTGATTTGGTGTTTGGAGATTTCCGGATAGATTAGAACCAAATCGATCTTGGTTTGGTTATGGGGACAGTCAGGGGGATATATGGTATTGATTTGGGATTTATTGGGTAAACTAGGGTTCTTGGTTGGATTCTTGTAACGACCCGGCCCGTCGTTACGGGAATTTACCACTCCGTCATGTTGCAATTACATGTTTTATGCTTTTATATCCGTGTTAGAACCTATCGGGTGAGTTAGGAGTGAATTAAATTAAAAATGAAGCAGAAGAAAAAGAGAAGCTTTCGCCTGTAACATTGGTCTTTCCAAGTTGGACATTTTCTCTACCTTGCTTCTTAATCTTCAATTCTTTATTAGTATTATTCAGTCAGCATTTCGGCTTAAAGGCTAAGTTAATTGGCACCGAAAATAAAAAAAGCTTCAATAGTCGCTTTCCTCTTTCTCCACTTTTTTTTTTTTTTTTTTGGTTATTTTCTCCACTTCTATTTAATGATTCCACTATTAGACTCTTTCTTTATCTACTCGCCTTAAATTTCTTGTTTATTAAGGCCCCCACAATTTCCTCTCTTTCAGTTTTATTGGATCCGTTATTTGCTCAAATTTAGGTTGAGAAAGTTTCTGTCACGACCCTAGTTCACCAATTGTGGACATGTCGTGATGGCACCCAAGTCCCCACGACTAGGTAAGCCTAACACGTTGCGGAATATACAAGTTATAAATACTTAAATAAGAAACAACGGAAAAATAGCATAAAAGATATGTAATACGTGCCGCTTGGCACATACATCCGTCACACAATGAATAAAACACTACCAAGATCCGGAACCCCACGGTAACACAGACTAAAAGAGAAAATACAACTGTGGCTCTATGTGTAAAGAGTATCTAACAACGAAATAAAGAAAAAAATGTCAACTAGTACTACTAGAATAGAAAGAAAGCCTCCGGATCTACGGACGTAGCAGATCATACCTCGAGGTCTCCAGAAAAGCTGCGGAAATCACCTAGCACGAGCCTGCTCTGATGTACCTGGATCTGCACAATAAAAGTGTGCAGAAGAGTAGCATGAGTACACCACGGCGATACTCAGTAAGTGCCAAGCCTAACCTCGATGGAGTAGTGACGAGGAAGGTCAGGGCCCTACTGAGAAACAATAATATAATGATGATAACAAAAATAAACAGTTTAAATGATAATAATTTCCGAAATAACAACAATAAGATGATTACTGCAGCTGTCTACAATTAAGCTAACAACAAATAAACAATTCCAGGACCTGTGGGAATTGAACCCACAGTCCCATTCTCAGTACCTCTTGGTCTCCGGGAATCGAACCCGTAGTCCTCATTTCAATAATCTCAGGATCTCGGGAATCGAACCCGTAGTCCACATTTCAATAATCGTAGGATCTCGAGAATCGAACCCGTAGTCCACATTTCAATAATCTCGGGATCTCTGGAATCGAACCCGTAGTCCATATTTCAATAACCTCAGGATCTCGCGAAATCGAACCCGTAGTCCATATTTCAATAATCTCAGGATCTCGGGAATCGAACCCGTAGTCCATATTTCAATAATCTCGGGATCTCGGGAATCGAACCCGTAGTCCATATTTCAATAATCTCAGGATCCCGGGAATCGAACCCGTAGTCCACAACCACAGCAAGTAAAGGAATACACAGAGAGAAGTATAATATGCTTAACGATAACTTCGCCGATGAATAGCGCCAGCGATTACCAAGAAAACCCAAGTAAGTCAATTAAGCAACTAGACAGTTAGATTCTATCTAATCATGCTTTTCTAACTACTACCGGGTAGGAATATCGAATTTAACAACTAAAAACAGGAATATCACTCATTGAACATTTTGAGTAAAGTATGTGTTCAACAACCAGCGCATGTACACGCCCGTCACCTCGCGTACAAGGCATTTAAAGTTTCACAATAATATCCTAGGGGTGAAAGTCCCCCACACGAAGTTAGACAAGCCACTTACCTCAATCCCGGTACAAAACCGCTACCCAATAACCCTCTTGCCATGAATGTTGGCCTCCACAAGTGTAGTATCCTGATAAAAATCAATAGAATCACATCAAAATAGGCCAATTGGGCATTACCCAATCAAAATAACTCAAAATGCACCAAAACCCACAAGTTGCCAAAACCCGACTTTCGGTAGACTTATGGAAAAATCACGGAAATTATGTTTTCGGGTTCCTTATCTCAATACGAGTCTAGGCATATAAAATTTATCGAAATCGGACTCCGTTTGCCCATTCAAATCAAAGATTTTCTAACATTTAGGCCTAGGGCTCAAACCCACCTTTAATCTTCCAATTTCCAGTGAAATAATCACGGATTTCATGATAAACCAATGAATTAAGGTCAAGAAACTTACCCCCGATGATTTCCCGATGATATCCCAGCGTTTCCCATTCAAAATCCTCTCTTGAAGCTCAAAAATGGCGTTTTTGTGTATGGGGGTCGCGGGTGTTATGTTCTGAACTTAAGCTCACTGCCAGACCCCATTGCTCATCGCGTTCGCGTTACTGTTCACGCGTTCGCGATGAACAGCCCAAATTCCTCTTCGCGAACGTGACGCCATACCACGCGTTCGCGATACTCAGCCCCAGTTACCCTTCGCGAACGCGACGCTCCATCACGCGTTCGCGATGAGCAATCTCCCAGCCGCTGGGTCCTTCCTCTACGCGAACGCGTACACTCCCACGCGAACGCGAAGCTCTACCCTTTTCTTCTACGCGATCGCGACCCCAAGTCACGCGAACGCGAAGCTTCACCTTACCTTGCCTACGCGAACGCGACACCCCTTATCGCGAACGCGATGCTTTACTCTGCCAAGCCTTCGCGAACGCGGCCCATGCCTCGCGAACGCGAAGGCTTAATGCCTGGGCAGAAACCTGCAATTTTACAGCAAGCCTTTTCCAAGTTCAAATGCCCGATCGATGGTCCGAAATCCTCCCGAGGCCCCCGGGACCCCAACGAAACCCACCAACATACTCCAAAACATGATACGAACTTATTCCAATCATAAAAACACGTCTAACAACATCAAAACCCATAATTCACATCGAATTCAAGCCTAAATGCCTTAAAACTTTCCGAATTGCACATCCGATCTAAAACCCAACCAAACGACGTCCGAATGACCTGAAAATTTGCGGACATATCCAAAATCACATAACGAAGCTACAGAAATTGTCGGAATTCCATTCCGACCCCCGGATCAAAATTTCACCTATCGTTCGGATTCGCCAAAATTTCAACCTTCGGCATTTCAAGCCTAATTGAGCTACGGACCTCCAAAATACATTCCGAACACGCTCCTAACCCCGAAATCACCTAACGGAGCTAATGGAACCATCGGATTTCCGTTCCGAGATCGTCTTAACACTGTTCCGGCTACGGACCGTTTTCTAGTTTCAAAGCTCTTATTTAGGGACTAAGTGTCCCAAAATGCTCAAATTTTCGAAACCAACTCTCCCGGCAACCCACAATAGCAGAAATGAACTTAGGGGAACAGTTAAATTGGGGATTGGGGCGTAATTTTCTAAAACGACCGGTCGGGTCGTTACATCTTCCCACACTTAAAGATTCGTTCGTCATCGAACGAGCATAGGAAACATACCTGGAGTAGTGAAAAGATGAGGGTACTGGCTGCGCATATCCTGCTCGGTCTCCCAAGTCGCCTCCTCGACCGGCTGGCCCTGCCACTGAACCTTTACCAAAGCGATATTCTTTGACCTTAGCTTTCTGACCTGTCTGTCTAGAATGGCTACTGGCTCCTCAACATAAGTCAGATCCTTGTCTAGTTGAACAGATGTGAAATCCAACACATGCGACGGGTCACCATGGTATCTCCGGAGCATGGAGACATGAAATACGGGGTGAACTCCGGCTAGGCTGGGAGGTAAGGCCAACTCATAAGCAACCTCCCCAACACGCCTCAAAATCTCAAAAGGGCCAATAAATCTAGGACTCAACTTTCCTTTCTTCCCAAACCTCATAACGCCCTTCATGGGCGAGACTCGAAGCAGAACCCGCTCACCGACCATAAAAGCCACATCGCGAACCTTCTTGTCCGCATAACTCTTCTGTCTAGACTGGGCTGCACGAAGTCTGTCCTGAATCACCTTGACTTCGTCCATAGCCTCCTGAACCATATCAGTACCTAGCAACCTGGCCTCGCTCGGCTCAAACCAACCTACGGGAGACCTGCACCTCCTACCATATAGGGCCTCGTACGGTGCCATATGAATACTAGACTGGTAGTTGTTGTTATAAGCAAACTCCGCCAGTGGCAAGAAGTGATCCCATGAACCTCCAAACTCAATCACGCACGCACGGAGCATATCCTCCAAAATCTGAATAGTGCGCTCGGACTGCCCATTCATCTGGGGGTGAAATGCCGTGCTCGGCTCCACCCGAGTACCTAACTCCTACTGCACGGCTCTCCAGAACCGTGAAGTAAACTGAGTGCCTCTGTCTGAAATGATGGAAACTGGAATACCATGCAACCGGACTATCTCCCCGATATAGATCTCTGCCAACCGCTCCGATGAATATGTAGTGCTCACCAGTATAAAATAGGAGGACTTAGTCAGCCGATCCACAATGACCCAAATGGAATCAAACTTCCTAACCGTCCGTGGAAGTCCGGATACAAAGTCCATGGTAATGCGCTCCCATTTCCACTCGGGAATCTCAATCTGCTGCATCAATCCACCCGGACGCTGATGCTCATACTTCACCTGCTGGCAGTTGAGGCATCGGGAAACATAATCAACTATATCCCTCTTCATCCGCCTCCACCAGTAATGCTGTTTCAAGTCCTGATACATCTTCGCGGCTCCCGGATGGATGGAATACCACGAGCTATGGGCCTCTGCTAGAATCAGCTCTCGAAGATCATCTATATTGGGCACACAGATGCGCCCCTGCATCCTCATAACTCCATCATCTCCGATGGTAACATCTCGAGCATCACCACGCCGAACTCTATCCCGGAGGACAAGCAAATGAGGGTCGTCGAACTGACGCTCCCTGATGCGGTCAAATAGAGAAGACCGAGAAATCACACAAGCCAGAACCCGGCTGGGCTCCGAAAGATCCAATCTAACAAACTGTCTGGCTAAAGCCTGAACATCCATCGCCATAGGCCTCTCCGAAGCTGGTAGATACGCCAAACTCCCCAAACTCTCCGCCCGACGACTCAAGGCATCGGCAACCACATTAGCCTTGCCCGGATGATAGAGAATAGTAATATCATAGTCCTTCAGTAGCTCCAACCATCTCCTCTGACGCATATTCAGGTCCTTCTGCTTAAGCAAGTGCTGCAAGCTCCGGTGATCAGTGTAGATCTCACAAGGAACCCCATATAAATAATGACGCCAAATTTTCAAGGCGTGAACAATGGCAGCTAGCTCCAAATCATGAACATGGTAATTCTTCTCATGCACCTTCAGCTGTCTCGACGCGTAGGCAATCACCCTACCGTCCCGCATCAATACCGCACCGAGTCCAACTCGTGAGGCATCACAATATACGGTATAGGACCCCGTACCTGTAGGCAACATCAATATAGGGGCCGAAGTCAACGCTGTCTTGAGCTTCTGAAAGCTCGCCTCACACTCGTCTGTCCACCGAAAAGGGGCACCCTTTTGGGTCAATCTAGTCATAGGTGCTGCAATCGAAGAGAACCCCTCTACGAAACGACGGTAATAGCCCGCCAAACCAAGGAAACTGCGAATCTCAGTAGCGGAGGAGGGTCTAGGCCAACTCTGCACGGCCTCCACCTTCCTCGGATCTACTCGAATACCATCACTCGACACCACGTGGCCCAAAAATGCCACCGAACTCAACCAAAATTCACATTTAGAGAACTTGGCATAAAGCTGCTTCTCCCTCAGAATCTGAAGCACTATCCTCAAATGCTGCTCGTGCTCTTCCCGGCTCCGGGAATATACTAGAATATCATCAATGAAAACAATCACGAATGAGTCCAGATAAGGCCTGAACACACTGTGCATCAAATGCATAAAGGCTGCTGGGGCATTAGTCAGCCCAAAAGACATCACGAGGAACACATAGTGACCATACCGAGTCCTGAAGGCAGTCTTCGGGATATCTGGCTCCCGAATCTTCAGCTGGTGATACCCAGAGTGCAAATCAATCTTAGAAAACACATGTGCGCCCTGTAACTGGTCAAATAAATCATCAATACGGGGCAAAGGATACTGGTTTTTCACTGTAACCTTGTTCAGCTGACGATAGTCAATACACATACGCATAGAACCGTCCTTTTTCTTCACAAACAGTACCGGAGCACCCCAAGGCGAGACACTGGGTCGAATAAAAGCCTTGCCCAATAACTCCTGTAACTGATCCTTCAACTCCTTTAGCTCAGGAGGAGCCATACGGTACGGTGGAATAGAAATGGGCTGAGTGCCCGGCAACAAGTCAATAGCAAAGTCAATATCTCTGTCGGGCGGCATGCCCGAAAGATCAGCTGGAAATACATCAGCAAAGTCACGTACCACATGAACAGAATCAATAGAGGGAGTGTCAATACCTGACGTCCCGCACATAGGCTAGATAAGCAGCACACCCCTTCTCAACCATACGCTGAGCTTTGAGAAAAGAAATAACACGGCTAGGGGTGTGATCTAGAGTACCACTCCACTCAATACGTGGAATGCCTGGCATAGCCAGCGTCACGGTCTTGGCGTGACAATCAAGAATAGCATAATGGGGCGACAACCAGTCCATGCCCAGAATAATATCAAAATCGACCATCCCGAGCAGCAATAGATCCGCTCTGGTCTCAAAATCACAAATGGTAACCAAACACGACCAATATACGCGGTCCACAGCCAAAGAATCACCCACCGGAGTGGAAACGTAAATGGGGGCACTCAAAGAATCCCGAGGCACACCCAGATGAGAAGCAAAGTATGAAGACACATATGAAAAAGTGGAACCAGGGTCGAATAGAACCGATGCCTCCCTGTGACTAACTAGAATAATATCTGTGATAACAGAGTCAGATGCAACAGCCGCAGCGCGATCAGGAATAGCATAGAATCCGGCCTGTCCCCCCTCTCAAGGGCGGCCTCTGGAACCCTGACCCCGCCCCTGGATGGCTGGGCAGGTGGAGTGGCAGCTGGGGCTGGAATGATAGCCTGCTGGCCCTGAGAACCACGCGGATGCTGTGATGACTGATGAGGGGCTCCTCTCCTGCACCTGGGTCACTCCCTAACCAGGTGGCGAGTATCCCCGCACTCAAAACAAGCTCTGGGAGGACGCGGTGGCTGTGACTGACCGGCCTCACCCCCACTAGTCTGACCCCTGGAAGGACCCCGCGCAGGAGGTGCACTGGAAACTGGGGGAGCATAATAAGGCTCCTGAGGTGCTGGAAGACCTGGAGTACTACCGGCTGCGGGCAATGCCGAGTGAACTGGTCGACCGGAATAACCCCTGCCAAAACGACCGGCTGATGAAGTGCGGGCACCAGAGAAATGGCCCGACTCACGAGACCTCTTGGACTCTCTCTCTCTCCGCTCTCTAGGGAGCATACTCTCGATCCTCTTGGCAATGCTAACTGCCTGCTGATAAGATATATCTGTCTCAAGCTCTCTGGCCATGCTGGATCGGATAGGCGGAACAATGCCCTCAATAAATCTCCGCACTCTCTCCCGAACCGTGGCTACCAAAGCCGGTGCATGCCTGGCTAGGCGGGTGAAATTGATAGCATACTCCGATACTGACATGGAGCCCTGTCGCAATCGCTCAAACTCCGAGCGCCAAGAATCCCTAAGGCTCGGTGGAACAAACTCCCTCAAAAACAGATCTGAAAACTGCGTCCAAGTCAATGAAGCAGACTCCTATGGACTATCCAACTCATACGTGCGCCACCAATCATAAGCGGCCCCACGAAACTGAAAAGCAGTGAAGGAAACCCCGCCGGTCTCCACAATCCCCATAGTACGAAGAATACGATGACACTCCTCTAGAAAACCCAATGCATCATCTAAAGCCAAACCACTAAACACCGGAGGGTCATATTTCTTGAACCTCTCCAATCTACGCTGCTCGTCCTCAGAGGCAACTGGCCCACCACCGGGCTGTGCTGGGGCGGCAGGAGGCATAACCAAAACATCTGGAACCTGTCCCACTGGCACACGCTGCTCCGGTGTAACGGCTGCGGGAGTCTGGACCCCTCCCCCGGCCTGAGATGTAGCTGCGACGAGAGGAAGCAGTCCTGCCTGAGCTAAAGTGGTATACATACTCATGAATTGGGCCAGGGTCTCCTGTAGTGCTGGAGTAGTAGCAGCTGTAGTCGGTGTACCAGGTGCCTGCGCTCCAACCTGGTCTACCTGTGGCACCTCAGCGGCGGCGCGCGCTGGCTGCACCTCGGGCGCGTCCTCGTCCTCTACCTCGGCCCCGGCCTCTGACGGCGGCAACAGGGGGCGCAGGTACCTGATCATCGCGAGTAGATCGTGTCCTCACCATCTGTGAGAGAATAGAAAGCAGTAGTTTAGATTTTTGATGTCAAAAATGTCGTACAACAAGGAATCCAAAAGAAATGAAGAGTTTCCTAAACAGTTACATAGCCCCTCATAGATAAATATAGACGTCTCTGTATCGATCAGCGAGACTCTAAGTAACCGGTCTATGTCCCGTGACTCCTATGAACCTAGAGCTCTGATACCAACTTGTCACGACCCTAGTTCACCAATTGTGAACATGTCGTGATGACACCTAGTCCCCATGACTAGGTAAGCCTAACACGTTGCGGAATATACAAGTTATAAATAGTTAAATAAGAAACAGCGGAAAAATAGCATAAAAGATATGTAATCTGTGCCGCTTGGCACATACATCCGTCACACAATGAATAAAACACTACCAAGATCCGGAACCCCACGGTAATACAGACTAAAAGAGAAATACAACTGTGGCTCTATGTGTAAAGAGTATCTAACAACGAAATGAAGAAAAATGTCAACTAGTACTACTAGAATAGAAGGGAAGCCTCCGGATCCGCGGACGTAGCAGATCATACCTCGAAGTCTCCCAAAAAGCTGCGGAATCACCTAGTACGAGCCTGCTCTGATGTACCTGGATCTGCACAACAAAAGTGTGCAGAAGAGTAGCATGAGTACACCACAGCGGTACTCAGTAAGTGCCAAGCCTAACCTCGATGGAGTAGTGACGAGAAAGGTCAGGGCCCTACTGAGAAACAATAATATAACGATGATAACAAAAATAAACAGTTTAAATGATAATAATTTCCGAAATAACAACAATAAGATGATTACTGCAACTGTCTACAATTAAGCTAACAACAAATAAACAATTTCAGGACCTTTGGGAATTGAACCCACAGTCCCATTCTCAGTACCTCTGGGTCTCCAGGAATCGAACCCGCAGCCCATGTCTCAATAATATCTCAATAACTCAGGATCTCCGGGAATCGAACCTGCAGTCCCTACCAATAAGTCGGGATCTCGGGAATCGAACCCGTAGTCCACATTTCAATAATCTCAGGATCTCGGGAATCGAACCCGTAGTCCACATTTCAATAATCTCAGGATCTAGGAAATCGAACCCGTAGTCCATATTTCAATAATCTCAAGATCTCGGGAATCGAACCCGTAGTCCATATTTCAATAATCTCAGGATCTCGGGAATCGAACCCGTAGTCCATATTTCAATAATCTCAGGATCTCGGGAATCGAACCCGTAGTCCACAACCACAGCAAGTAAAGGAATACACAGAGAGAAGTATAATATGCTTAACGATAACTTCGCCGATGAACAGCGCCAGCGATTACCAAGAAAACCCAAGTAAGTCAATTAAGCAACTAGACAGTTAGATTCTATCTAATCATGCTTTTCTAACTACTACCGGGTAGGAATATCGAATTTAACAACTAAAAACAGGAATATCACTCATTGAACATTTTGAGTAAAGTATGTGTTCAACAACCAGCGCATGTACACGCCCGTCACCTCGCGTACAAGGCATTTAAAGTATCACAATAATATCCTAGGGGTGAAAGTCCCCCACACGAAGTTAGACAAGCCACTTACCTCAATCCCGGTACAAAACCGCTACCCAATAACCCTCTTGCCACGAATGTTGGCCTCCACAAGTGTAGTATCTGATAAAAATCAATAGAATCACATCAAAATAGGCCAATTGGGCATTACCCAATCAAAATAACTCAAAATGCACCAAAACCCACTAGTTGCCAAAACCCGACTTTCGGTAGACTTATCGAAAAATCATGGAAATTATATTTTCGAGTTCCTTATCTCAATACGAGTCTAGGCATATAAAATTTATCGAAATCGGACTCCGTTTGCCCATTCAAATCAAAGCTTTTCTAACATTTAGGCCTAGGGCTCAAACCCACCTTTAATCTTCCAATTTCAGTGAAATAATCATGGATTTCATGATAAACCAACGAATTAAGGTCAAGAAACTTACCCCCGATGATTTCCCGATGATATCCCAGCGTTTCACCTTCAAAATCCTCTCTTGAAGCTCAAAAATGGCGTATTTGTGTATGGGGGTCGCGGGTGTTATGTTCTGAACTTAAGCTCACTGCCAGACCCCATTGCTCATCGCGTTCGCGTTACTGTTCACGTGTTCGTGATGAACAGCCCAACTTCCTCTTCGCGAACGCGACGCCATACCACGCGTTCGCGATACTCAGCCCCAGTTACCCTTCGCGAACGCGACGCTCCATCACGCGTTCGCGATGAACAATCTCCCAGCCGCCGGGTCCTTCCTATACGCGAACGCGTACACTCCCACGCGAACGCGAAGCTCTACCCTTTTCTTCTACGCGATCGCGACCCCAAGTCACGCGAACGCGAAGCTTCACCTTACCATGCCTACGCGAACGCGACACCCCTTATCACGAACGTGATGCTTTACTCTGCCAAGCCTTCGCGAACTCGGCCCATGCCTCGCGAACGCGAAGGCTTAATGCCTGGGCAGAAACCCGCAATTTTACAGCAGGCCTTTTCCAAGTTCAAATGCCCGATCGATGGTCCGAAATCCTCCTGAGGCCCCCGGGACCCCAACGAAACCCACCAACATACTCCAAAACACGATACGAACTTATTCCTATCATAAAAACACGTCTAACAACATCAAAACCCATAATTCACATCGAATTCAAGCCTAAATTCCTTAAAACTTTCCGAATTGCACATCCGATCTAAAACCCAACAAAATGACCTCCGAATGACCTGAAAATTTGCGGACATATCCAAAATCACATAACGAAGCTACATAAATTGTTGGAATTCCATTCCGACCCCCGGATCAAAATTTCACCTATCGTTCGGATTCGCCAAAATTTCAACCTTCGGCATTTCAAGCCTAATTGAGCTACGGACCTCCAAAATACATTCCGAACGCGCTTCTAACCCCGAAATCACCCAACGGAGGTAATGGAACCATCGGATTTCCGTTCCGAGATCGTCTTAACACCTGTTCCGGCTACGGACCGTTTTCTAGCTTTAAAGCTCTCATTTAGGGACTAAGTGTCCCAAAATGCTCCAAATTTTAGAACCAACTCTCTCGGCAAACCACAATAGCAGAAATGAACTTAGGGGAATAGTTAAATTGGGGATTGGGGAGTAATTTTCTAAAACGACCGGTCGGGTCGTTACAGTTTCAATTTTGGTGGTTTTTTTAGTCGGTTTTCTAGTAATTTGCTAGAAAAAAAAATATTTGATTTCGTTTTGTTCATTCAAGTTTGAGCTTTGGGGTTCTCACTTATGATGATTTATTTCAACTTAAGTAATAAGATTTTAACATTTAATCCCTCATTTTCCTACTCAATTTCATCGAATTTTCTTAAATCTGATTTTTTCTTCTTAAATTGTCTCAATTGTTTCCGTTTTCATTTAAAAATTTGATCTTTAAGCCATTCAAGGTGATTTATATTTTTGTGGTGGGCTACAATGGGGGATCGTTTGAGGTCAGCATTGATGGATGATTTGCCAGTACATTTGATTCTTGAAATAATGACGTCAGGTCGATTAGGTGCTATTGATTTAATATGTTTGGAGCTAACTTCAAGGACTTTTAGGGGAACCCACAGTTTGGTTCATCAAAAGTTTAAGTCTTTGGTTGATTATGCTGTGTTTCAGCTTTGTTGGAATCATCATTTTTATGCTTCTCTGCATTGTGATGCTCAGAAAGAGCTGCTCGGTCGCTGTAATGACAATTGGAAGCGCCTTTTGAGGTTCTTGCAAGGGTTGGAATAGTCCTCTGATATGGTTGCAACCTCTGCAGGCAATTCTTGACGTGCGTGGATGCCGGTTCGAGGAGCTAAGGCATCGCGGGCATGAGTTTTCGTCGGTTCAAGGTAGGTGATACTTGTAAATGATGTCCTGAGGGTTAATAAACCCCGGACTTGCACATCTTAGTGTTGTGTTGAGGTGACTTGCACGCCGGATAAAGGGCTTGGGGTAGAGCACCATTGGGGATTGTGACTTGGTCTGTCCTGCGTAATTAATAATAACACCCAATTGTTGAAATGAATTGGACTAATTATCATGCTTGGGCTTCGTACCGATTATTTGAAACCTTCAGGGATTGGTATCATTGTTTTGATAACACTGTGCATATTTTATTCTAAATTCAAGGTTTAAAATGGTATTTTGCTATTCAGCATTTTTATAAGGTTATGAAAAACTTGAACAAGGTCTTAATAACAAATTTTTTTAGCTGTGAGCTAATATGATATTGTTGCCCGTAGGACTTTCTTGATTATTTGTTAGACCGATTGGGGCCGAGGGCCATATGTTAGGGCATGACAATTTATGTGAGCATATGCATACACATGCATGGATCGGACTGCACGCCGCAGTGGTATACGGATCGGGCTGCGCGCCGCAGCAGGTGTGATATTAATATTGTGCTTGGGCTGTAGGAGCCCCTCCGGAGTCTGAACCCCCACAGTGAGCACGGGTACCCAAATTGGATCGGGCTACAAGCCGTAGAGGTCATATGCATTGCATGGCATACATACATTGGTTTACGTGTACTACGTGGCATAACATTCAGCACTCATACATTACTGGCACACATGCATTAGATGCCTTATTGACCAGATCTCCTGGTGTAAATTGATAAGGAGTGCTGAGCCCGAGGGGTCGATTTGAGTGCGGACTTGCACTGCTTGAGAGTGTATCCAGGTATTGGTATATTATCATGAAATAAAGTAGCTAAAAATCGAGATTGCTAAATAATCTACTCACATATGCTAGAAAGGGATAAAAAGATAGCTTTGTATTGTGTAGCATGAGATAGTGCCTATCGTGGTTTTCTTCCCTTTAGCATTATTTACTTTTATTACTGCTGAGTTGGAAGTACTCACACCCGACTCCCTGCACCTTGTGTGCAGATCCAGGTACATCATAGCAGGGCTGATTCTATTATGGTTCGGGAGTGCTTCTGGACAATCGAGGTAGCTGCCTGCGTTCGCAGGACCTGATTCTCCAGTTTGTCTATATTTTGTTCTGACCATCCCACAGTTGTGCACAGTTATATTCGCTATTTACACTTTGTATACTCTGTAGAGGCTCATGACTCTTGACCCTTCGGTCTATGGGAGTTGGCACGTGTTGGGACTTGGTTCCCTATTTTTAATATACCTATCATTGTTATGCTTAAATTGGATAAAGTGAGCTTGTGGCTCCGTGGTTATTGTTGATTGATCGGGCTGGCCTAGCAGTGTGCTGGGCGCCATCACGACCGGATTTGGGGTCGTGACAAGTTGGTATCAGAGCCTAGGTTTACTAGTCCTCAAGAGTCTTGAGCCGGTTATTAGAGTCTTGTGGATCGGTACGGGGACGTCCGTACTTATCCTCGGGAGGCTGCGAACCTTTAGGAAACACTTCACATTTCTTGGAATTCTTATCGTGCGCACTTGATTCAGCTTGAGATATAATTTTTGAAATTCCTTCCACACGTCTGTGTACGCTTCGAGCGCTCAGTAATATAATTGCCTTGAGGGCTTGTGATTCCCCGATCGAGGGGCGAGATATAATCTCTGTGAATTCATGTTGAGCCAGTCGGGAGGACTTGAGGCCAGATCTTTGTCTATGGCTCGAGCACCAAGGTACTAATTTCGCGAGTCGGTATTATGAAGTTCATACGATCGGTATTGATCTCTATTGTGCAAATGGCAGCTTAATAATGGGAGAGTTGTAAGGTATTCAGTTCTTGTTGTGATTTGATATGTAGCCCTAGTTATGGGCGTGAGAAATATGTTCATTGCCTCTTAGCGGAAATGTAAAGTGCACTATGTGTGGTAGTATGAATTTAGACTCAAGAAAATTGAATTGGTTGTGCTATGAGTATTGCGGTGAAAGGTATTTGTCATATGTTATGATTCGAGAAGGTACAATGCATGTTCATGTAACAATTATGATAATATAACTTGTATAGTGTTGAGGTTAATGTTGTTGATATACATTACGATGTATTGTTAGAATGGTTTGGTGATTCTCTGTCAGGTGGATAGGCCAAATTACAAAGGAAACTCTGCCGAAATGTTTGGAAAAATTTGGGACTTAGAAAAATTTCTGTCACCTAAAGAGTGTGGGCTTATTGGTGGTGTGTGTATAAATGCAAGAATTGCAGAAGATTTAATATTTCTGATGGTTCGAATCTCCACCGAAGCTTGTAAATGACTTGAGTTTAATCTCATCTTAACATTTCGGCATCACTTGAGTAATAATGATATGAGTGGTTAAAAGTGCTTTGATGAATGGCTTCGAGCTAAGTTGGGGAGGTTGCTATTGATTAACTAATTGCATTGTGCTATGTTAATTCTGTCTCTAAGTATGTTGGGAAATTCTGGTAAAGGTTATGGTGTTTCGTAGATCTAATGAAGTACTAGGATGTTTTGAACTGCTGTTGGTAAAGAATATTCACCGTATAGAAAAGAAAGATAGCTGATTGTATCTGTAAGTAATCATGTTCTGCAATGTCAGAGTTCTAACAAAACACGAGTGGTTCTACTCAATAGGACAGTTGAATTACAATTGAATAAGGGTGAATGATGCCCGAGAATGGTTTTGCAGTGTTCAAGATTTTGCTTGTAACAGTCAGGTGCCTTAAGATTTGTGTATGGGGCTAAAGATGGCGGTTTCGTTAGAGAGGATCAAGGCTTGTGTTATATCATGTGAATGATGGGATTCTAGGTATCCGTATTGGGAAGTAATGATAACAATTTAAAAATCGCAGGAAGTTCATCAAAATAAAGGGTGATAGAATGTGGTACTTTTGGGAAACATAGAGAGAGTATTCAGTGGCCTATGGTTCTTAGACCGTGTGGTCTTGTGTACGAGTCTCGTGTGGTAACATGAGTTGGTGTATTATGGTACTACAGTAAAGACGGATATGAAAATAGAGATGAATCAGAAAGGAAACTGGGTAAATGGAACAACTGGTTAATAAACCAGAATGGTATAAAAAGGAATACGATTGATTCCTGGTATGTGGTTGAAGTAATGAGTCTTGCAGACATTGCAGCAAAGCTCTTGAGTCCTGGCAGTTGTGTAACTTGATATGGGTATAAGGACTCAGTCCTGGCAATTTAACTTATGCAATGTAATTGGGAGAAAGAGTTTGTGATATGTTTTGATGTGGTTTGAAAAATGAGTGTATTTCCTGTTGGTGTGCAAAGCTTGGAATGTGTAATGAGTCTTCTTCTATATGGGATCATGAAAGTCCTTGACTAGTTGAGTGCGTCGATGTTTGCGGCGTAGGAAAGGGATAAGAATTTCCATGTTATCTTAGTATGGTATTGTATATGCGATGGGTTATGGAAAAGTTGATAATGGCATATTCAAGGTTTTGAGATCGTTCATAATATATGGGAAGTCATTAAAATTATTGAGCAGCGCGGGCAGCTGCAGGTGATTTAAGAATCAATCTTTCTGGTGATTAAAGAAAATGGTACTGCTATTCTAGTAATTTGGCAGGGTATATGGTCCAAAAGGACAAGGTAATGTAAACTGATAATATCCAGTGGTATGGTGGTATTCTCTTGTTGGATCGACTATAATAATTGAGCCGTTGATGGCATAGTGAAATTTCTGAATGGTTTTCGTGGTATGAATGGATGCTTGATGTACGTTATGTATTTGTATGGTGAAGTACGGAATCAAGCATGGTGATTCATGTGTTATATGTGTGTTGGAGACTAGAAGTTCTTGTAACCGCCTACGCAGCGGTGGTATGTCGTGTGTACCGGCACCGTTTAGCGGTTATTGGAAATCGGAAGCCCTAGTGGCTCTCTCGTTACTTGATATGATGAATTTGAATAATGATATATGATTGCAGACTGGTTGTCATAAGCCAGGTTGTCTAGACTAATGTGATATGGACTATGATGGTATGGCACAAATTGTGTAGCAGAGTGCATCCGAGTATGCTCCAGCGGGGTAGTTGTACCTCAGGACTAACGGACGGCTGGCAGGCATTGCTTTGTCAGTTGGACCTTAGTGGCGGATGTCAGTGTAGAGGTATCTACCATTGATTCAGTTCCGGTATTGAGAAACGTTGTCGGATGCGTTTCATGTGGCCGAGCTTGAGGCTATATATATATATATGTTTGTTGTAATAAGAAAATTCGACTCGATATGCATTTCCTTTTTGCGAGATTTACGCGTGGATCGGGTGGCACGCCGCCACAGGTTATTTGGATCGGGTGGCACGCCGCCACAGGTATGGTATCCGGATCGGGTGGCACGCCGCCACGGGTATGTCATTGGAGCGGGTTGCACGCCGCAACAGAATATTGTGAAAATATAGTTAGTTATATGCTACTGGGTATACAATACTTCCCCACTTCTGAGGAAAAGTCCGTTTTGACTATCGCTTGGCAAATGGCATGTCGGTTCTGTCCTTTCAGGATTTGATAGCATACATTAATTGTTCCACCGTGGGTGAGGTTGATTGCGTGGGTTCAAGACCTAGATCTGTGCGTGGCTAACCATTTTGAGCTTGGTAGCTTGAGGTGCTTCATGAGTAATAGTGTTTGGATAGAATCACGAATCATGGAAAGGCCACGTGATGTTATGACCTCTCGAGGAGGATTCAGGTACTCTAATTCTATAATGCGAGACGCGATCTCAGCTCTATGTTATGATGTCACAGAGGAATTGAACTGCAGGTCTTTTGCTGGAGACAGTTGTCATGAATTGAGCTGTCATGATTCGAATGTGTGCATACGTTTCTATTGGAGCATATGTTGTGCTCGTCGTGGCTTAGGCCGGTGTTGAGGTGTCTTATCACCAGTGCGGTGTGTTATAATCGAAATGACCGTTGGAGTCATTAATGAATACAAGCATATTGGATCTTAGCTTGTTAGAAAGGTAAAAATCAAGGTTTGGCTCCGAAACCTATTGTGGTACTAGTTTTAAAAGGGAAATGGATTCACGAATGGTTGACCTGAGAGATGGGTTCGGTATATCGCGTGCTTTAGCTGCCGGGGGGCAAGATATGGAGGTGTTGGAATAAGACTCTATATAATGAAAGAGGTTTTCAGCTAGCATTTGGTTATTGTGGCCAGTTGTTGTGATTAGAGACTATCGTCTCGAGTGAATGAGTTGTCGATACATCATATGATCTCACCCGGAGTAGTGAATATGGGTTATTGCAGTGGATTCGAGTGTATCCTGAGTATAGGCATGGGATTTGCATTTGGCATATGATTTCAGAAAGTACAACGTGATTTATGGTTCAGATGGTCTGTGAAACTCGGACTATATGGTGTTTTCGGACTTATGTGAGATAGGGTGACATATGATCGCCCGAATATATGCTTGGTAAGGTCATTCGGCTATTGGGTTGCTTCTAGTACAACTCTGAGTCTGCTCGAGGACGAGCGTTTGTTTAAGTTGGCGAGAATGTAACGACCCGGCCCGTCGTTATGGGAATTTACCACCCCGTCATGTTGCAATTACATGTTTTATGCTTTTATATCCGTGTTAGAACCTATCGGGTGAGTTAGGAGTGAATTCAATTAAAAATGAAGCAGAAGAAAAAGAGAAGCTTTCGCCTGTAACATTGGTCTTTCCAAGTTGGACATTTTCTCTACCTTGCTTCTTAATCTTCAATTCTTTATTACTATTATTCAGTCAGCATTTCGGCTTAAAGGCTAAGTTAATTGGCACCGAAAATAAAAAAAGCTTCAATAGTCGCTTTCCTCTTTCTCCACTTCTATTTAATGATTCCACTGTTAGACTCTTTCTTTACCTACTCGCCTTAAATTTCTTGTTTATTAAGGCCCCCACAATTTCCTCTCTTTCAGTTTTATTGGATCCGTTATTTGCTCAAATTTAGGATGAGAAAGTTTCAATTTTGGTGGTTTTTTTAGTCGGTTTTCTAGTAATTTGCTAGAAAAAAAAATATTTGATTTCGTTATGTTCATTCAAGTTTGAGCTTTGGGGTTCTCACTTCTGATGATTTATTTCAACTTAAGTAATAAGATTTTAACATTTAATCCCTCATTTTCCTACTCAATTTCATCGAATTTTCTTAAATCTGATTTTTTCTTCTTAAACTGTCTCAATTGTTTCCGTTTTCGTTGAAAAATTTGATCTTTAAGCCATTCAAGGTGATTTATCTTTTTGTGGTGGGCTACAATGGGGGATCGTTTGAGGTCAGCATCGATGGATGATTTGCCAGTACATTTGATTCTTGAAATAATGACGTCAAGTCGATTAGGTGCTATTGATTTAATATGTTTGGAGCTAACTTCAAGGACTTTTAGGGGAACCCACAGTTTGGTTCATCAAAAGATTAAGTCTTTGGTTGATTATGTTGTGTTTCAGCTTTGTTGGAATCATCCTTTTTATACTTCTCTGCATTGTGATGCTCAGAAAGAGCTGCTCGGTCGCTGTAATGACAATTGGAAGCGCCTTTTGAGGTTCTTGCAAGGGTTGGAACAGTCCTCTGATACGGTTGCAACCTCTGCAGGCAATTCTTGACGTGCGTGGATGCCGGTTCGAGGAGCTAAGGCGTCGTGGGCATGAGTTTTCGTCGGTTCGAGGTAGGTGATACTTGTAAATGATGTCCTGAGGGTTAATAAACCCCGGACTTGCACATCTTAGTGCTGAGTTGAGGTGACTTGCACGCCGGATAACGGGCGTGGGGTAGAGCACCATTGGGGATTGTGACTTGGTCCGTCCTGCGTAATTAATAATAACACCCAATCGTTGAAATGAATTGGACTAATTATCATGCTTGGGCTTCGTGCCGATTATTTGAATCCTTCAGGGATTGGTATCATTGTTTTGATAACACTGTGCATATTTTATTCTAAATTCAATGTTTAAAATGGTATTTTGCTATTCAGCATTTTTATAAGGTTATGAAAAACTTGAACAAGGTCTTAATAACAATTTTTTTTAGCTGTGAGCTAATATGATATTGTTTCCCGTAGGACTTTCTTGATTATTTGTTAGACCGATTGGGGCCGAGGGCCATATGTTAGGGCATGACAATTTATGTGAGCATATGCATACACATGCATGGATCGGACTGCACGCCGCAGTGGTATACGGATCGGGCTGCGCGCCGCAGCAGGTGTGATATTAATATTGTGCTTGGGCTGTAGGAGCCCTCCGGAGTCTGAACCCCCACAGTGAGCACGGGTACCCAAATTGGATCGGGCTACAAGCCTTAGAGGTCATATGCATTGCATGGCATACATACATTGGTTTACGTGTACTACGTGGCATAACATTCAGCACTCATACATTACTGGCACACATGCATTAGTTGCCTTATTGACCAGATCTCCTGGTGTAAATTGATAAGGAGTGCTGAGCCCGAGAGGCTTATTTGAGTGCGGACTTGCACTGCTTGAGAGTGTATCCAGGTATTGGTATATAATCATGAAAGAAAGTAGCTAAAAATCGAGATTTCTAAATAATCTACTCACATATGCTAGAAAGGGATAAAAAGATAGCTTTGTATTGTGTAGCATGAGCTAGTGCCTATCGTGGTTTTCTTCCCTTTAGCATTATTTACTTTTATTACTGCTGAGTTGGAAGTACTCACACCCGACTCCCTGCACCTTGTGTGCAGATCCAGGTACATCATAGCATGGCTGATTCTATTACGGTTCGGGAGTGCTTCTGGACAATCGAGGTAGCTGCCAGCGTTCGCAGGACCTGATTCTCCAGTTTGTCTATATTTTGTTCCTGACCATCCCACAGTTGTGCACAGTTATATTCGCTATTTACACTTTGTATACTCTTTAGAGGCTCATGACTCTTGACCCTTCGGTCTATGGGAGTTGGCACGTGTTGGGACTTGGTTCCCTATTTTTAATATACATATCACTGTTATGCTTAAATTGGATAAAGTGAGCTTGTGGCTCCGTGGTTATTGTTGATTGGTCGGACTGGCCTAGCAGTGTGCTGGGCGCCATCACGACCGGATTTGGGGTCGTGACAATTCTTCAATCTGAAATTCGAAGAGCCTGGCTAAGCTTCGAGGGATGAGGGTTAGGGATTTGGAATGGGGAGAGTGTGGGGATTCCGGGATGTAAAATTGGGAGGGATTGGACCACCGGAACCGCCGTGAGGCGATTTCCGGTGGGCGGAGCACTGTGGTCTGCGGAGGGACTTCTGTCTCTAGAGAGAGACGATGGGAAAGGGCCGTTTGGGTGAAGGGGAAAATGAGACGGGTTTTGGGGGATTCAGGGGTTTTGGTGTAGTAAAATTAGTGAATTAATGTGAGCTGTCACACCTCCTTTTGGCGCGCACCCGCGTGGGCGCGAGGGAGTTTTTTCAATTAAAGGACAATCGAAACAGGATTTATTTAATAATTCAGAGTCGCCACTTGGGAGATTTATGGTGACCCAAGTCACCGGTTAAATCTCGAATCGAGGAAAAGAATGACTCTGTTCAACAGTCCGCGAAATAGAAATTCGGATAAGGAATTCTGTTAACCCGAGAGAAGGTGTTAGGCATTTTTGAGTTCCGTGGTTCTAGTACGGTCGCTCAACTGTCATAATTTGGCTTATTAAACTGATTTACAACATATTAACCCACAGTGTAATATTAATGTTATTTACCGCTTTTTGTCAATTATTACTACTTAAGAAAATGAACGTTGTTTAAGAACACGTTTTTGGATCACGTCACATGAAATGCACCCGGATCCTCGACACATTCTTATTCAACGTTGGTGGATTTGGATTCGGGTCGCATGAAATGCACACCCGTATTTAAGAAAGGTAAAATGATTAAAAAAATACATCTAAAGTGACTACGTATTACTACTTTGCGGAGGGTCGTGAAATTAGCTAAATGGCCCATACTGAAGTCTAAGTATTTTAAATAAACATGTATTGGGGCCTCGCAATTTATTTAGTGTGGCTCATCTAATTTATTCTTTAAAGGTCCGTCATAAACCGACTATGATTTTCTAATTTTTATGGTCTTTAAAAGAAAGAAAGCAAAAATCCTAACTTATTGATTATTGGATTATAATGAATACGAAAGGAAAACTACACTTTAACATATCAAAAGAAATGTTCTTCAACGAACGTGGCCCAGGTACAAATGAATACCGGATCACAAAAAAAATGACCTGGGCCGCCTGTTTTAATACATTCAAGCCCAATGACCGGCAAACATGCTAGTGGTTAAAAATAACCTCAATTGAATCCAACCAAGCGCCTATTGAACTTGCCTTAAATCGATTGTTTTTATACCAGTTTAGGGCTTCCATTTTCTTATTTATTTGGTTACATAGTTAAATACTACTGAAGGTGAAAGGTAAAATAGACATGCGAATTGAATTAGTTAATTATCCTATGAACGTAATTCCTAAATGGATATACCAATAGCTTGATTCTTTTTACTAATATTGACAGGAATAAGTGAAAAAAAAACCTGAATTCACACTCCTCCCATATATGATTGTATAACAACTAAAATAAACCACTAACAATTAATTAGCTAACTATGGCGGCTCGAAGCTACGGGAGAGGTACTTCCAACTTGAAATCAAAATTAACATGGAATCTACACTATTTGGGATCTTGCATTAAATAATTGCTAAACCAAAACAAATATCGAGTATTGATGTTATAGCTGAATGGTCATTAACAAACAATCCATCTACAGTCCAAATCTACTTGAAAACAATCTTAATTATACAGCCCTTATATTTATCATTCATAATTAAAGTCCTAGACCAGCTGACTAAATTCCATTTGTGAATCAAATTAAACGGGCGGAATTACATGTTCACTCTTATGCAAAAAAAAAAACTTTGAATGCTAATAGCTAACTCAAACAGTCCCATTACAGTTTCATTTATCACAAACTATAAAGTGTTCCAGTCATTCCAAGCTCATACCATTACTACTGTTACTACTGTATAACTAACAGTTAAATGAATACAGCATTCAATGAATTGATATCAAATTATCATGCTCTATATTTCATTTCCTCAATTAACTAGTACACACAGATTCAGTCATTCAACATCAAATGAAGCTGGAAAATACCTGGTATATAAAACCAAAGACGAATAGAATCAATAGCCAGCAGTGTGTTCGACAACCAATGATAAACAGCAAACAGATACCAGCAAATGATGAATAGTAGTAGATTCCGAGGAATTCCAGTTTCGCAAAACAATCAACATAATACTTTTTGAGAAAAAGGACCAAACTAAGATCAATAGAACAAATTCCAGCAACCAAGAGTAATCAGTAATGCCCCCAACAGTTTCTGATTTTAAAACACTCGAAGAAGAAAAAGCATCAAGCTTCAAAGAACAATTGTTGCCTTTAAAAGACCTCAATGTTAGCTTTTGAAATTCTTACAATATAGTTTTGCTTTCTATCTGTATGTATGTATGTCTGTGAGTGTGTTCTCCTCTGTGAGTGTATATCTCTCTATTGTTTTAAAGCTCTCTCTGCTGAAAAAAATCCTCTCACACTTGAATGTAATCAAGAAAGCCTAATGGAATGTTAAGACCCAATGTATTCTGTATTTTTCAGAATATCTGTGTGTAGTTCCAGTTTTTTTATCTCTGTTCTTCTCTTTTTCAATTCTGCCCGTGTGTGTCTTATAAACAAAAACCAGCCCCTTCAAATCTATCTAAATCTCCTTTTTCCAGCCCTTAAGAGCACTCAAACATAAAGAAAACATTTCCTCCAATCACCATCCTACTCTATTACCCCCACTTGCTCATTGTTTTAGCTTATTATTAAGAGCAGCCCATGTTTTCTACTATTCTTATGCCTCAAAGGTATTTTACAGGGTGTATTGGCATTGATTGCCTCTTTTGACTTTTTAATCCATCCCCCTTAATGTCTAAAAGAAGCTGTAATTTTATACAGAGGACAGCCCCCACACTAAATTTTTTTGTCAACATCTAACTGTAGTAATTCATGACTAAATCAGTCCACAATTCAGAACCAAGAAGAATCGGCCGACAAAATAAGAACTCCCCAAAGCAATACCAATTCAAACGGTGATTCATGATGAAATTAATCAACATTAATACGATTATCCTACAGTTCTAAACATGACTGATACGAAATTAATCGACGACCTTTGTCTAATCGGTTACAACTCGCATTAGTGCTAACAAGTATTCGAATTTATCGAATATAGCTTTGACGGGCAGAATTCGGAAAGTGAGGAATTACTTATTTGACGATTGTTAAATCGAGTCGAACGTTCATTCCGTATCAACCTCATTCGGAAAAAATAGATAGAATCCAAAATTTGACTATAATTAAAAGTCTTGGAGGAGGAGAAAACAACGAAAACAACTAACAAACATAATCAACAACATAAAAACAAAAAGAAGAAAGAAAACGAAAACTACCTTCTAGGGAGCAAAATCGGAAATGGGTTTGGGCTTGAAACGTCTTGAACTTGAATCTTTGAGTCGAATGGACCTTAATTGAGATGTTTTCAAAAATGAAAACATCCCAATTAAGGTCTATTAGACCTCAATTTAAAAAAAAATCGAAATTAGGGTTCATATGGCCGAAATTGGGGCTTTTGGATTTCTGGTCGTATTTGGACCAAACCAACAATGGATTGGTGTTTAGGGAGGCTAGGGGAGTGTTTGGTATGAATTTGGGGTGGTTTGGCATAGGTTGAAGTTCAACTCGAATCTTCAATTGAAGATTCGAGAAGTTTGAGGGTGATTTGAGAAGAACGGTTGATGGATTCAGATTGGGGGTGTTGAGAGGAAGAGATGGTGTAAAAATGGAGGTCATTGGCTTACTTCCGTCAGCGGCGGCGATTTTCGGCCGGCGGATTAGGGTGGCTGGGTGGCTGGGTGGCGGCGGCTTTCTTTGGAGAAGAAGGAGAATAAGCTTTTAGGGTTTGGGGGAAAAATGACATGGGTTTTGGGTCTTGGGGGTTTTTTGGGGTATTGAGATTAATCAAATGATCTGGGCCGTTGGATGATGGGAACCAACGGTCCAGATCATCCTACTTAATAAATTAACCGAGTCGTTTGGTTAAGTGATGGGGCGGGACGGGTTATTGGACTGGGTGATCCGTTGGGGCTGGACTGGGGGGAATTTCGTTTGGCCTTAGTCTTATTTCTATTTCAATTAGCTCAAATTTGATTTCCTTCTCAAATTATACACTAAATTACCTAAAAACAAACCAAATTAACCCTAAATAATAATTAATCACAATTATATATTAAATCACACGATTTGGATATTAAGACTAATAATCCTAATTTAAATTATACACTAAAATCAACTTAAAACGGAAAATTAACTTTAAAATAATAATTAATCACATAATTACATATTAAGTCACATAATTTTGATATTAAACACTAAACAAATACAAAAATATATTATTTTTTATGATTTTTATTTTTTTGTAAAGCCAACTTAATTATTCCTAGTTGTAAAATTAAATTCTAAATGCAAATGCAATATATTTTTGTATTTTTATTTATTTAACAAATAAATGTGCATAGACAAATACAAACAATAAAAGAAAAAATACCACAAAAATCCACAATAATTGCAAATGACACAAAATCATTTTATTTTGATTTTTTGCGAGTAATTCTCATATAGGGCAAAAATCACGTGCTCACATGATCCGTCGGGTCAAATGATCTGAACGGCTGGGATTAGCTGATGGGTAGGGGACGGGGTCGTTTGGTTTAAACAAACTGGGTTGAGGGGCGGTCTGGGTAAGGTTTAAGGATTAGGCTGACTGTTTCGTTTGGTCTCCGGATTTAAAGGCCCAAATCGTATTTTTCTTAATTTTTAGCTTTTTCTTTTCCTTCTTTATAATCAAAACAAAATTCTAATTAATTTGTAAACATTAAAAATAAAAACTACACAAATATTAATACTTAACAACAATTAACACACCAATTAACACATTTAATTAAAATAATATCATACAATGACAAATAGAATAGAACACATATTTATTTATATATATATATATATTGATTTTCATTTTATATATATATATTTGTGATTTTTCCATTTCGTAAAATAAGTAATTTACTAATTAACTCAAAATATTAAAATTAAATTCTAAATGCTATACAACATATGTTTTTGTATTTTTATTAATTTAATCAAATAAACATGCACACACAAATACAAATAATAAGAAAATTAACACAAAAAATCCACAAATATTACAAACGATACAAAAACGATTTTATTTTGAATTTTTGGGAGTAATTCTCATATAGGGCAAAAATCACGTACTCACAGATATAATTAAGACCGTTTAATTTTTAACATCTGAATGTATAAAATTTATCTTTATTTGAAAATTAATAAATATAAAATTCAAATGAAATACTAACTAATCTAATATTCTATCAATAAAATATATAATTTTTTTAAATATGATAGTTATCAGTGGTGATGGCTAATGGGAGAATGCCGACTAGAGGCGGTGGTTGGTGGCAGTTTTGGTTGATCATGGTGTTTCATGCTAGTAGTTAGTAGTGATTAGTAGTGGTGACGATTATGATTGAGGATGGTGGTGGTGAGTGGTCATAGTTAATAATGTCGGGTGGTGGTAGTTGTTGTGATTGAGGAAGGTGGTTGTCACGACCCTAATTTACCAATCGTGAACCTGTCATGACGGCACCCAGACTTCGCGACTAGGTAATCCTAACACGATGCGGAAGATACAATTTCATGAACAAAAAAAATAAGATAACATCGGAAAAATGTAAATGAAATGTAATAAGTGTCGCTTGGCACATACACTTCGCCAAAACACACTAAGTAACATGCTACCAAGACCCGAAAACTCACGGGCAACACAGACTAAGAGAAGAGTACAACTGTGGCTCTATACATCAAGAATGTCTAAATAATGAGAATAGGGGAAAATAACTGCTATCACTAATGAGAATAGAATGAGACTGTCTGGATCCGCGGACGTGGCAGATCGTACCTCAAGTCTCCTGAAGTGCTGCTAGATCACCTGAAATGTGTCTGACCTGATGTACCTGGATCTGCACAACAAAAGTCCGCAGAAGAGTAGTATGAGTACACCACGGCGGTACTCAGTAAGTGCCAAGCCTAACCTCGATGGAGTAGTGACGAGGAAGGTTACGGCCCTACCGAGAGATAATAACACAATGATAATAACAATAATAAGCAGTTTAAATAAGAATGAATCTGAAATAACAACAATAAAGTAATTAATGCAACCGTCCAAAATTAAGCTACAACAAGTAACCAACACAACATAAATTCAATTCAGCAAGTCCAGGATCTACGGGAATTGAACCCGCAGTCCCTCTCTGTATCCAACAACTCAGGATCTCCGGGAATTGAACCCGCAGTCCCTACATCAGTGTCTCTGAGTCTCCGAGAATCGAACCCGCAGCCCTAGGATCTCCGGGAATCGAACCCGCAGTCCGTGTCTCAATATCTAAATAAACTCCGGGTCTCTGGGAATCAAACCCGTAGCCCTTGGATCTCTGGGAATCGAACCCGCAGTCCATAACACTACAACTCCGGGTCTCCGGGAATCGAACCCGCAGCCCTAGGATCTCCGGGAATTGAACCCGCAGTCCGTACCTCAATATCTCAAGATCTTCGGGAATCGAACCCGTAGTCTGTGTCTCAATATCTCAATAAACTCCAGATCTCCAGGAATCGAACCCGCAGCCCTTGGATCTCCGGGAATCGAACCCGCAGTCCACCAACACAAACAATAAAAAGAAAAGCACAAAGAAATATGAAATACATAATTACAATTACACCAAACCAGTATCAACCAATTCAAAGAAGTTCAAGTAAGACAAATAGGCACTTAGACAGATAATCCTATCTAACCATGCCTTTCTAACGAATATTATGTAAATGTTACAATTTAATCAGCTAAATAACAGAATTATCATGATTTGTACAGTTCAAGTAAGGTGGTTTCCAACAATCTGCGCATGTACACGCCCGTCACCTCACGTACAAGTCATTTAAATTAACACATAATATCCTAGGGGAGAAGGTTCCCCCACACGAGGTTAGACAAGCCACTTACCTCGATTCCGGTACAAAACCGCTAAGAGACAACTCTCTTGCCATGAGTATTGGCCTCCACATGTGTAGAATCTGATCAAAATCAATAGAAATACATCATAATATGCTAATGGGACATAACCCAATCGAAAGAACTCGAAAAATACTCAACATCACGAAATTGGCAAAACCCGAGTGCGGGGCCCACGTCACAAAAAATTATGAAATTGACATTTTCAGAATCCTCGTCTCGCCATGAGTCCGTACATACCAAGTTCACAAAAATCGGAGTTCATTTGACCCCTTAACTCACCATTTCTATCCAAGAGGGTTTTCTACCCTTTTCAACAAAAATTCTCAAATTAAACACCAAAACTTGCAATAGATTCGAGTTATACGACCAAAATTGAGTTAAGAGTACTTACCCCATTGTTCTCTATGAAAAATCGGACCAAAAATTGCCTTATCCGAGCTCCAAATCACAAAAATGGAAAATGAGTTCAAAGTCCCATTTCCAAAACATAACATTCTGTCCGGCACTATTTACGTCACTATTCACTGTTCACCCGCACGTTTACTGTTCATGGGTACTGTTTGCGAGGTACTGTTCACGTGTACTGTATACGATATTGTTCATAGTTACTATTCACGATCACTATTCATGGGTACTATTCACAGTACTGTTCATTGCAGCAGCTTTTTCTCTAAATTGCAGCACATCCATTTATTACTAAAATGGCTCTAACTCCATCATACGAACTCGAAATTAGACAATTCTTTTTCCTATGGCTCCAAAATTTTGATACGGATGTAGTGGTTCAAACAATACTGAATTTGGAGCTCATTTTCTCATTTCAATACCAATTTTGCTCGTTAAATAATTAACTCACATATCGCGTCAAAAACCAAATCGCGACTTGATGAAATTAAACCAAAACTTCCAGATCAGTCCTATATAATTCATGATTTAAATTCTCGAAGTCTCTAAATCAAATTTGGATCTCTAGAACTAAAAATAGACCTTTATGGACCATTACATTTAAGCTCAAAACAGCAAAAATCTTCCAAAAATGACCCGTTGGACATCCGAAACACACCCGAGACCCCCGAGACCTCAACCAAATATACAGACATGATCTATTACCTCATTCCAACTTGCTCGAATCATAAAATCACTATCGTTAATATCAAAATCATCTGTTTTCAGCAAATTCAAGCTTAAGTTTAACTATAACTTTCAAAATTCTTATTCGACCAAAAAGCCGACCAAACGACGTTCGAATGACCTGAAATTTGTACACATATCCCAAATCACCTAACGAAGCTACAACAACTCTCGGAATTTCATTCCGACCCTCGGATCAAAATCTCACCTATCAATCGGAAGTTGCCAAAATACTAACTTCGCCAAAATAGGCTAACTTCTTCACCGAACCTCCAAAATTACTTCCGATTGAGCTCCTAAGCCTTAAATCATCATTCGGAGCTAACCGAATCATCAGAATTAAATTATGAGCCTTCTAACTCACAAGTCAACATCCGGTTGACTTTTCCAATTTAAGCCTTCTTAAAAGAGACTAAGTGTCTCATTTCCAACTAAAATCAATCCAATTCTACCCGATCAACTCAAATAATGATATTGAAACATATAGCAACATAATACGGGGAAAATAGGGCGATAATACCTGAGACAATGGGTCAGGTCATCACATTCTCCCCAACTTAAATAGACGCTCGTCCTCGAGCGGACCCTAAGTTTTACTAGAAGCAACCCAATAGCTGAATAGCCTTACCAAGCATATACTCGGGGCGATCCCATGTCATCCTATTTCATAAGGATCCGACAATGCAATATAGCTGAGATTTTACAACCCATTTAGTCCATGAACCATAGAACTACATTTCACCTACTAAACTCTTACACAAGATGAGAACCTCACATTTGTTTTTTACTCAGACTAGTCCCAAACCGGCTATAATAATCCACATCTGCAACCTCAGCTGCAATCATATAATATACCACATAACTCAAACACATGCAGCGATAGCTTCCATTCATAACAGCTGCCTATGACAACCAAATATCGTTAGAAAATCTCTTGATAGATAAAGTCTTATTTCAATACCTTTATATACTGCCAACGGCAATAGAAACACGTGATAACCGTATCCATTCCTTAGGTCACCCATACACGAATCCATTTTCTTCTTGAACAATACCACAATAGATTTTTGGGCCAAACTTCGATATAAACTCTCTAGTCAGTCAAAATCACATCTGTTCGTATTCATTAATGACTCCACGATTATCTCAAATTTAATGCACCACTCTGGTGATATGGCACCTCATCACAGGACTAAGCCACAACTTGCATAATCCACGTACCAGTGAGAAACGGTCTGGACGTACTCCAGCCATGACAACTGACTCTAACAAAAAAGTTGTACCTCAAGCTCATCAATAACATTACAACACAAGGCTGAGACCACGTCTCGTATCATAAAATACAACACATGAATCTACCTCGAAAGATCATATTCAATTCTCCAAACAACGTACAATCATCATACATGATCCCAGTTTCCACTGTGCAACACGCACACATTTGATACTCATTCATTCCATGAAAGATGCTCAATATTTACCTGTAATACCGAGCAAACCCGAATACAACCAATGAACCCAACAATAACATGCCAAAATACTACTGAACTATAATCAGTTTAATCACATTGCCCTTTTTGTGAGACATATACTCTCATCAAATCACTTCCACTTAGCAATACTGTTTTCCTTAATCATCCGAAGATCATTTATCTAATCACTTAGAAGGAATCACTAACCATCACATGCTCTGCATGACATATACAGATCTTGTTCAAATTCTTACAATATTGAGTCGACGGATAAGATATGTATAAATTCATAACCACTGCCAAAACAATAATTCATTAAGCCTACACTCTTGGCAAGAACTATCACCTCATTCTGAGCAAAACAATGGTCTTAGCTCTTTAATTTTACTTCACATACTCAGATTGCACTGATCTCAAATTCAATGATCTCGTCTTACCTAGTACAAACGGTTCGGGTAATAAGCCACTCCAGACATAATTATAAGTCGCATATGAGGCCCCAATGTGCCAATATGCTACCAATTCAAATGCAATACAAAAGAAAACAATCTCTGGAAGGGATCATCAAATCCTACGTACTAATATAGACTTTCCTGAGAAAACAGGAAGCAAGGCATATAAAATAGTATATAGAAAGCTATGTTCAATATCATACTGTTGCGGCATGCAACCCGATCCAGATAACATACCCATGGCGGCGTGCCACCCGATCCACACATAGATCCCACATAAGGAGATACACATCGAGCCAAATCTGCTCATTACAACATAATATTGAGTATCGGTTATACGTACGCTAAGTGCATAAAGCTATCTCTGAGGGCATAAGCAGTATAGCTAAAAAAAATCAAGCACAACTGAGGTGTGATATACAGTCTGAATTTCAAGAGCCAAGATGCTCATATAACATCATTCCTACGCGAATTCTCAACACATAGCAATTTCTCAAGTCGTCTCACAATTCACACATCGCAATGCATCACTACGCAAAATATTTGTCAAAGAAACATCATCTGAATTACTCCTCCATGAGGACCACGTTACAAAAATGCACACATCTGGCCTGATATAGAGCCATTATTCATATTAAATATATCCATCAACGTCAAGTCGATTCTGATCACAATGTACTAGTCTGATAACCTTTCAAAGGTCCATAATGACTTTTAATTTTTTTTTCATAAGACATAAAAGCAACCATTACAATCGGGGTAATATCCCCCAATTCACAACCCTATATGCCAAGTGCCTTCTAGGCATGATTCTTTAATTTAACGACATCATCACAACCTTCATACTTGGTTTACATCATTAATCAATCAAGTGATCACATGCCACACTTATATAATATTCCCGTGGGACACACTCCCACAACCTACCATAAGAATATCCGGAGTGTACCTCCAAACCACCAGTCGTACTAACGCTATAAAGCGATCAAGAATAATTAACCAGGGCGCAAAGCCCTTTCTGCACAACAACGTTCTCATGTTATGCTTAAGACACTACCAATTTACTTTAGCAATCGAAAGTTCTTTCCTGCTCATTCGACTTCACGACATCTGTGTCAAAAAAAGTTCCTTCACTCGTGTCATTCTCCACCCAATTTCCCCAACCAGAACTGGTTCGCCAGTATACCTTAAGATCGAACCAACATAGCATATAACCGTACAACCAACTAATTAGCATCAACCTCCCCAACTTGGCTCGAAGCCATCTATCATGACACATTCAATAACATAAAAAAATACTTTTACTCTAATGATGCTGCAATATTATAGTGAGGTTAAACTCACTCTTTCACAAGCTTGTGGAGACACGAATCATCAAAAATTTTAACACTTCTACAATTCTTGCATTTAGTTACACAACAGTTAAGCCCACTCCTTAGGTGACAAAATTGTTTTTTTTTACTAAGTCCCAAAATTTTCAAAAATTTGAGTTTCCTTTGTAATTGGGCATATCCACTTGCCAGAGAACCACCAAAATCATCCTAACAACATGTCCACAAATTTACAAAGCATCACAATGTATATCAACAACATTAATCTCAATACTACATGTATTATATTATTAAAATTGATACGTGGACATGCGTTTCACCTATTTGAATCATAACACATAGAAAATACATTTCAACCCTCCATTATCTGGGCTATTCCACCAAGTAAGAACATTTTCTTTCCTTAATATTTCTGTATACCTTTCACTGCCATACGCATTACACAGTATCAACATACTCATTATATAGCTATCTAGCCGCCATTCCCACAATTAGGGACAATACCGAATATATAAGTTCATCATACCAGCTCACAAAATTAGCACCTCGGTGCTCAAGCCATAGGCAAAGATTCGGCCTCAAGTCCTCCAGACCGGCCCAACATAAAACTTATGGAGATTACATCTTGCCCCTCAATCGGGGAGTCACAAGCCATCAAGGCAATTATATTACTGAGCACTCGAGTGCGCATACAGACGTGTGGAAGGAATTTCAAGAATTATATCTCAAGCTGAATCAAGTACGCACGATAAGGAATCCAAAAGAAATGAAGAGTTTCCTAAACAGTTACATAGCCTCTCGTAGATAAATATAGGCGTCTCCGTATCGATCAGCGAGACTCTAAGTAACCGGTCCGTGTCCCGTGACTCCTATGAACCTAGAGCTCTAATACCAATTTGTCACAACCCTAGTTTACCAATCGTGAACCTGTCATGATGACACCTAGTCTTCGCGACTAGGTAAGCTTAACACGATGCGGAATATACAGTTTCATGAACCAAAAAAAGCTAAGATAACAGCGAAAAAATGTAAATAAAATGTAATAAGTGTCGCTTGGCACATACACTTCGCCAAAACACACTAAGTAACATACTACCAAGACCCGGAAAGCCACGGGCAACACAGACTAAGAGAAGAGTACAACTGTGGCTCTGTACATCAAGAATGTCTAAACAACGAGAATAAGGGAAAATAACTACTATCACTAATGAGAATAGAAGGAGACAATCTGGATCCGCGGACGTGGCAGATCGTACCTCAAGTCTCCTGAAGTGCTGCTTGATCACCTGAAATGTGCCTGACCTGATGTACCTGGATCTGCACAACAAAAGTGTGCAGAAGAGTAGTATGAGTACACCATGGCGGTACTCAGTAAGTGCCAAGCCTAATCTCGATGGAGTAGTGACGAGGAAGGTCGGGGCCCTATCGAGAGACAATAACACATTGATAATAACAATAATAAGCAGTTTAAATAAGAATGAGTCTGAAATAACAAAAATAAAGTAATTACTGCAACCGTCTAAAATTAAGCTACAACAAGTAACCAACACAGCATAAATTCAATTCAGCAAGTCCAGGATCTACGGGAATTGAACCTGCAGTCCCTCTCTATATCCAACAACTCAGGATCTACGGGAATTGAACCCGCAGTCCCTACATCAATGTCTCTGAGTCTCCGGGAATCAAGTCCGCAGCCCTAGGATCTTCGGGAATCAAACCCGCAATCCGTATCTCAATATCTCAATAAACTCCGGGTCATCTGGGAATCGAACTCGTAACCCTTGGATCTCCAGGAATCGAACTGCAGTCCACAACACTACAACTCCGGGTCTCCGGAATCGAACCCGCAACCCTAGGATCTCTGGGAATCGAACCCGCAGTCCGTACCTCAGTATCTCAGGATCTCTGGGAATCGAACCCGCAGTCCGTGTCTCAATATCTCAATAAACTCCAGGTCTTCGGGAATGGAACCCGCAGCCCTTGGATCTCCAGGAATCGAACCCGCAATCCACCAACATAAACAATAAAAAGGAAAGCACAGAGAAATATGAAATACATAACTACAATTACACCAAACCAGTATCAACCAATTCCAAGAAGTTCAAGTAAGACAAATAGGCACTTAGACAGATAATCCTATCTAACCATGTCGTTCTAACGAATATCAGGTAAATGTTACGATTTAATCAGCTAAATAACATAATTATCACGATTTGAATAGTTCAAGTTAGGTGGTTTCCAACAATCTGTGCATGTACACGCCCGTCACCTCGCATACAAGGCATTTAAATTAACACATAATATCCTAGGGGAGAAGGTTCTCCCACATGAGGTTAGACAAACCACTTAGCTCGATTCCGGTATGAAACCGCTAAGAGACAACTCTCTTGCCATGAGTATCGGCCTCCACAGGTGTAGAATCTGATCAAAATCAATAGAAATACATCATAATATGCTAATGGGACATAACCCAATCGAAAGAACTCGAAAAATACTCAAAATCACGAAATTGGCAAAACCCGAGTGCGGGGCCCACATCACAAAAAATTTTGAAATTCACATTTTCAGAATCCTCGTCTCACCATGAGTCGGTACATACCAAGTTCACAAAAATCGGAGTTCATTTGACCCCTTAACTCACCATTTCTATCCAAAAGAGTTTTCTACCCTTTTCAACAAAAGTTCTCAAATTAAACACCAAAACTTGCAATAGATTCGAGTTATACAACAAATATTGAGTTAAGAGTACTTACTCCGTTGTTCTCTATGAAAAATCGGACAAAAAATTGCCTTATCCGAGCTCTAAATCGCAAAAATGGAAAATGGGTTCAAAGTCCCATTTCCAAAACATAACATTCTATCCGGCACTATTCACGTCACTGTTCACTGTTCACCCACGGTTACTGTTCACGGGTACTGTTCCTTGCAGCATTTTTTTCTCTAAATTGCAGCACATCCATTTTTTTTTACTAAAATGGCTCTAACTCCATCATACGAACTCGAAATTAGGCGATTCTTTTTCCTATGGTTCCAAAATTTTGATACGGATCTAGTGGTTCCAACAAAACTGAATTTGGAGATCATTTTCTCATTTCAATACTAATTTCGTTCGTTAAACAATTAACTCACATATCGCGTCAAAAACCCAATCGCGACTTGATGAAATTACCAAAATTTTTAGATCAGTACTATAATTCATGATTTAAATTCTCAAAGTCTCAAAATCAAATTAGGATCTCTAGAACTAAAAATAGACCTTTGGATCATTACATTTATGCTCAAAACGGCAAAAATCTTTCAAAAATGACCCGTTGGACATCCGAAACACACCCGAGACCCCCGAGACCTCAACCAAATAAATGGACATGATCTATTACCTCATTCCAACTTGCTCGAATCATAAAATCACTATCGTTAACATCAAAATCGTCTCTGTTTTCAGCAAATTCAAGCTTAAGTTTAACTATAACTTTCAAAATTCTTATTCGATCAAAAACCCGACCAAACGACGTCCGAATGATTTGAAATTTTGTACACATATCCAAAATCACCTAACGAAGCTGCAGCAACTCTCGGAATTCCATTCCGACCCTCATATCAAAATCTCACCTATCAACCGGAAGTTGCCAAAATACTAACTTCGCCAAAATAGGCTAACTTCTTCATTTGACCTCTAAAATTACTTTCGATTGCGCTCCTAAGCCTTAAATCATCACTTGGAGATAACCGAATCATTAGAATTCAATTATGAGCCTTCTAACTCACAAGTCAACATCCTATTGACTTTTCCAATTTAAGCCTTCTTAAAAGAGACTAAGTGTCTCATTTCCAACCAAAATCAATCCAATTCTACCCGATCAACTCACATACTGATTGTAGATGCGTGATTTTGCCCCTACCCGAGATTTTTGTTTATATTTTTAGCGTAAAGTATTTAGTTTAGTTTTATATAGCTATTTTAGCTAAATTTGACTCTTTTACTTTATTTTTACCTTAAAATGAAAAATAACAAAAATATAGTTTTATTAATGTTTCGTAGTCATTTTAAACTTGAAAAATACAAAAATAGTACTTTATATTTTTATATTTTTATGAAAACGAAAATAATAAAAAATAGTTTCATTAATATTTTGTAGTTATTTTAAACTTGAAAAATATAAAAAAATAGTTTTATTTTAATTATTAGTCTTATAGTTATTTTGCTTACGTAGGATTAATTAATAACACCGTGTTCTCATTCTCGATTCCGGGCAAAGAATAATATTCGGGTTCAAACTACCCGGTTTTATAATTTTCGGACCTAGCCCATAATAATCCGAGCCCACCACACGTGGGGGACACGGACAAAACAACCCATACGACCCTACACTAACTTGAAGGGGGAGGCATGGGAGAATAATGAAAAAGGTGAAAAGACAAACATAAAAAAAACAAATTGGACAAGGCATGGTGGGAATTGAGCTGGGAGCATTAAAAAAAAACAAAAAAAAAAGGAAAGGGAACATAGAAACAAAAAGATATAGATACAAAAGGGGGTGCTCACGTTTTCAGGAGAAGAGATCACTATTCAGTGATCTGGAATTTTTTTAGCAAAGCAACGGAAAGAAAACTGAAAAACCAGAGAGAACCAAAAAAACCTCGCTGCTCCTTGACGTCGCTGCCTCCATCGACCACCCTCATCGACAAACCTACCCTCACTATCGTTACCTTTCCCCTCACCAAAACAGTCGTGATATTAGCTCAAATGGAAGCAAATCGAGATGCAAAATGGATCCCAAAATGACACCAATAATAGCTGTGTGATGCTTCAGAACAACTTTCTTAACTCCATTAATATTGCTATGCTACCACTGCTGCAAAGTTCTACTAGCGATTGTGATAGAATCCTTCGATGTCTGTCAACATCTATCAACTGTTCCGAGGTCGTTGAGCTGAGTTCGAGTTCGTCCGGAATTTGAATTTCTCCGGCGAAGTTGTCGTCTGAGTCTCCAATCGCTGTTTCAGATCTGGCCGGTCCTCGGAGGTGATTCGAGTTTTGCCTGTTTGAGGTTCGGATTAATAACTCATTTTTTTTTGGTTTGCTGCATTTATTTAAGACTTTGTTTCATTGCACTTTGCAGAAATTATGCGGAAATAATGATCCAAATTTTGTTCAATCTCAACTCATCTCTTTATTAATTACGTTGTGCTTCATGTATTTTAAAATTATTGTTGTTGCTAGTTTCGTTAGTCTTGTCGCATGCGGATTTAAGGGAATTTGCCTAAAGCTACTGATTGTCTAAAGTGTAAT
This sequence comes from Nicotiana noctiflora, assembly GCA_032618575.1. Taxonomy (NCBI): domain Eukaryota; kingdom Viridiplantae; phylum Streptophyta; class Magnoliopsida; order Solanales; family Solanaceae; genus Nicotiana; species Nicotiana noctiflora. The sequence goes on from JASVEL010004822.1 coordinate 84,454, forward strand.
TAAGTTGGTATCATATAAATATATTAGTCATTTAGTTTGGTACACTGAAAATGTAATGATCTATTCAGTATTATTAAAATGAAGTGACCCGAATGAATTGTTTAGTAGAGAAATTTCCTAAACCTGTTAAAGAGATAGCACATTAATATTTGTGGAATTCGTTTGTGTTCGATTGGTATAAGTGAACGTGAATCTCTGTTTTAAAATTCGAGGCGTGCTATCCAGCAAATTTTCATGTCCCCTGCGAAGTTAAAATGCCATGATATTAAATTAAGTTTCGAATTAGGTAACGGGTTCAAGCTGAAAGGGTCTTCCCTTTTGTTTGAATTCAGACTTGAATTCGAGGCCCGGATTTATAATTGTGAATTAATTGACCATTGGAGACGAACAAATAGATAACTGTAGATTGTTAGTTTGGCCTTTAAATAATAATGAGACGAGCCTCACTAAACAAAAATACATAATTGCGGGGCCCTCAAATTAGTTGTTATAAAAAACTTAGACTCGGGAAGATCGTTTAACGAATTTCACGGTCTTTCCCAAAGTTAATAAAGACGATAGACTCTTTAGGCGCGATTTGTAGATAAATTACTTTCCTAAATACGGGTGCGCATTTATGTGACCCAAATCTCATTCTCGGCGAAACTGAAATACATTAAAGTCACAGGCGTACTGGTTACGGTGTGACTCGAAGTATATTTTCGTGACGTCGCAATTCTCCTTAAAATTAAAAGCGGAACATTAAAAGCACCTAGTTAAAATATATAAAGAAGTCGGATAAAAACAAAAATTGCAGTTGAGTGACCGTGCTAAAACCATGGAATCCAGGAGTGCCTAACACCTTCTCCCGGGTTAACAGAATTCCTTATCCAGGTTTTCTGGTTTCACAGACTGTATTACAGAGTCATAAATTTCCTCGGTTCGGGATTAAACCGGTGACTTGGGACACCATTATTTTTCCAAGTGGCGACTCTGAATAATTAAATAATTTGATCCCGTTCCGACTGTCCTTTAAGTGGAAAAACTCCTTCCCTCACGGGTAAAGTAGCATAATAATATATGAAAAAAGGAGGTGTGGCAGCTCTGGAGACTCTGTTGGGAATAAGAAACCCAGAACTTCGGGTCGTGGTTTAAGAATTCGAGCTCAGTTAAATTGCTATTTTTGTCTATATCTGATTTTATTATATGTTTAATTAATGTGCTATATGTCTACCGCTTTGATACTAGTTGCCCTGTATATACAAACTGCTATATGTTTACCGCTTTGATACTATCTGAACTGTATATACAAACTGCGCCGAGTCCTTTCTTTCTCTCACCCCCGGGGATGTGCTCACTGGTTGAGACTCCCTATTCTGTTAGTGTCACACCCCGAAATAATAAAGAGGCTCGGAAAGTTTCTAAGCCGGTTGGCCTTTTGGTTCCCGAAAAGGAGCTCCTTCCTCAGCCCGAGTTGTCCGCTTGGGTACACAGTCTAGATCACATACCGAGGTTCTGAGCTTAGAATAACATGACTTCATGCCGGATCCCTAGTAGGAAACGCTTATTTGCATCACGTTGCATTTGACTTAGGGGACTCAACACAGGTGTTGGGTCCGTCTAGGACAGGTGACCCGGTAATCAAAGACCGAGCATATTATATGTTGCATTTATTTATCATGTATTATTATGATGATTGGTTAAATTCTTGAAAACAAAAAAAAAATAAATAGAATTTTGGAATAGAAAAATATCAAAAATATTGACGAAATGCTGTCGAAAATTTGAAAATTTGAAAAATAGGAAGAGCAATTTTATTGAAATAATTGGTCATAAAATAATCTGACCGAACTACGCAGGTTTGATTCTCGCCATTAGGTGGGATACGTAGGCAACCCTCATCGGGTCCAACCACCCCTTCAAAAAATAAAAAAAAATGTGTCGAAGTTTTAGTTTTCAATAAAATCAAAGTAACGCTATTTTTGAAAATAGTCGAATGTTCCGAAAAAACACCGGAAGACTGTTTTTGCAAAAATGGCCACTTTGAAGTCTTTTCTTTTCTTTTCGAATAATGGCCTTGAAATATTCCATGTGGAAATGTTGAAAGGCCATAGCCGCAAAATCAAGTTCGGGTTCACACCCCTTTTGCAAAAATAACCAAAAATAATGTGATGCTATTCTCGTTTAAAATATGGCGAATGTTCCCCAAAAGGACGCCAGAAGGCTATTTTTGCAAGAATAGCCACATTTGGCATTTAAACTTTCTCAGTCTTGTGTTGGCCTGTGTCGGTGCTGAACGATGCCCTATGGGCCCTAAAATGAAAAATTTTGAATTTGTAGTCTCTTAAATAAAATTTTGCAAAAATAGCCGCTTTGTCAAATAAGTCATTACATGGCCAATTTTGTAAAAATAGTCAATGGACATTAGAAACTTCTCAGTCTGATGTTGGCTTATGGCGATGCCGAACGATGCCCCATGAGCCATAGGACGAAAAAATTTTCAAGTTTATCATTCTTAAATAAATTTTACAAAATAGCCATTTTGTCAAATAAGCCATTACATGGCTAATTTTGTAGAAATAGTCATAATTGGTGCTAAAATATTTTTATTCTTGTAGAAATCTCCGGCAAGGTGTGAAAGTTTTTCATCAGAGTTTGTAGTTGGAGTCGGCTTTTACAATTTTTTCAAAAAAAAAAATCAAATATTCATCTCTTTATTTCTTGCATTAATTTGCAAGAACTACGCTCGGTCTGATTTATGTGGGGTCATGATACTTAGGCAATCCACATAGGATTCGATCATATCCATAACCAAAAAGAAAAAAAATGGAAAACTACAAAAAAAAAAAAAAAGAGAAAAAGAGAAAAATGGAAAAAATAATAACAACAATTAAGAAAATAAAGGAAGGTTTAGGAAGCACATATATGAGAAGTTGGAACGACGCATGTAACTGAAGCAAATGCGTGATAGAAAGGTTTAACTGCCTAGGTTCATTGCATCCTTAATGCACGTTTACATGTTTGTCTAATGCCCTAACGCTAACGTAATGTCTTCACTTTGTTGTGTCCAGTTTCAGAAAGGTGGTTGGTTGTGGTTCTAAAATAACTCTTCCCTGTAACACAAAGTCGGAGGACAATGGCAGAGGATCTCAAGACTGAGTGGGTTGATACCGATACCCGACAACAGCTGGTTGAACGGAACCACGGGTTAGTAGAAGAAGTCAAAATACTGAGACAACATGTGGCCGACATGTATCGGGCATGGATGGATGGAAAAGCACCACCCCCGCCACCACCTAGCTTCCTAGACTCTGTCATTACCCGTACAATGAGCCCAATGCCAGATGATCCCCCACACTCTCCATATATACCCGCCTATCACAATTTTTCCAGCCGCTCAATTAGCTCAACTACTCGTCCCCCAGCTATGTTTTCACACTGCTACTCCCGTCCCCAACACCACTACTCTCCCCGGGACAACCAAAATCGTACTTCACCTTCGAGGTACCCAGCTCCACAAAAGGCCTACCAACCCCCACGAACATACCGGAAACCCCTGGGTCTGGTTTCAGGCCAAATAAGGCGTTTAGGGAGGAGAGGTTGCTGAAGCGAGAAAAGGCGCTCACCCCTATCGGAGAATCCTATGCAAGCCTGTTTGAAAAGTTAAAACATGTCGGCCTGATTACACCGCTCCCCGGATATACTCCCGATCCACGTGCAAGAAGCTTCGATCCTACTGCACGATGTGCATACCATTCCAATGTCAGAGGGCACGATATTGAGAGTTATCGTACCTTGAAAAAAGAAATAGAAAGAATGATTCAAAAAGGATGGTTGATTGTGATCAATGACGATGACAGAGAGCACACGAATCCTCTGGGGGGTATATTGACTGAAGCTAAAAATGTTGAAGCAGATGGAAGCCTCAGCAATATTGATGCAGAACTTAATGGCTAAAATGTTGTGCTTGGTAATTGGGAAGACACTCCATCTTTTGGTCAGCTAGATGGAGCTTCGGTGGTTCGTTTTTGTCGTCATTTCTGTTGTCCGAGTTATTTTCAGGGTTTTCTTGTGGTCAAACCCTTTTGTCCTAGCAGTTTGCTTTGGTCTTGCCCAGTTTTGTTTCAGGGCCGTACTCTAGTTTGTTTTGCTTGTTTTGTCATTGAACCATTTCGTCATTAGTTTAATGAAGCTTTCGGTCTTTTGTTACTTTCGGACATTTTATTTGTTTAGTTCTTTTTACCCTTTAGATTTGTCTTGTGCTCAAACGCCAAATCTAGTGACACGACATGCGCACACATAATTGTGGCTTAATTCTAAAAGTTAATCATGAAGCAATTGGAAGATGATCAGGTCATCTAAAGGAAATAAAAACAATTTGAGATTATTTGGATCCTGAGTCATGTGAAACCGGGGCAAGTAAAAAGGAAACAGTCAAAGGCAAGCTGGCCAAATCGACGTGGGGTCGTTCATAATAATGAAAATGAGAGTGTTTTCTAACTGCGCTTTAAAGATATGACGAGTGTTAATCATGTTGTTTGCACTTGGTATGTTTTGAAGATTGGAATGATGAAGGCATTTTGTTCTGCTACCCAAACACTTTATCCTTCGTTAACCCTTCGAGCCTTATTTTAATTTCCTTCATACCCCTCATCCGGAATCAATACCAAAATTAGAAACACAAATGGGAAAGTTAAAGAAAGAAAAAGAGAAAAACAAAAACAAAAACAACCAAAAGGAACGAAAAAAAATGAAAAAATGTTGAAAAGGAAAGCTAGAAAAACGAGGAAATGGGAACTACGTTTGACCTGATTCCTCAAAGAGGATACGTAGGCACTTCACAGCTCGGTCATAGTGTAAATAAAAACCAAAAAAATCCCCAAGCAAGAAACGGGGGCAGCCAAAAAAAAAAAAATTTGTGTTTATATAAGGAAAATATAGGATTCCGAAGGTTGTAATTTTGAACCCAATTGTTTTATTTTGAGCCTTTAATACCCTTTCTTTCTAGCCCTGTCCAAACCCACATTACGGTCCAAAGAAAGACCTTTTGACCAATCTTCAAAAGAGGCCGAGTTAGGCAAATGAGAGAAGTTTCATCGGGACATAACACTCTGATTCCCAGCAGAAAGACTCCGATCTCCAGTAGAAAATAGGAGAGTCTTAGCAGTAACATCACCAATCCCCAGCGGAACAATAACACAAATGAGAGAGTCTTAGCGGTGAAAACCTTCACAGGCACCATAAGGCGATGGAAGCTGAGAGAAAAACCGAAATGATAGAGGCTTGGTAGTGAAAACCCCTCGGGCACTACAAGTCGAATGGAGATTGGAAATCAGATGGGAAAGCCCCAGGCGAAGATTACAAAAGGCGGTTTAACGATGGAGGATATGCTATATGTGCATGTCATGTCCATTAGAGTTGGTATCCACGTTTGATAGGTTTACTTTATAATTTTTCTTTTTAGAGAGTCATCTTCCTTTTTGTCTTTTATTCTGTTTCCTTTTATCTTTCTCCTTTTTATCGAAAATTCCCCAATAGAGTCTGTTTGCAAGAAATGACTGCAAAATTTTCCATCAGCTTTCCAATTACGCAAGACGGGATTCTAGTTGGTACACCCAAGTGGTATAAGTCAGGAGGGAACAAGCGCAATGCCAATGTCCAGAAGGATGTTCCCCAACAAGAGGAAGTTGACAAAGGGGTAGACCAACATCATAAAAGATACCTCCATAAAAAAGTAAAGGTTAATGACCTCAAGGCCAAGGCCAGTGAGACTCAAAGGTCGGAGAACGCCACAGAAGAAGGGAGGATATCCCCAGCAGAAGAGGTATTTCCAGTAACAAGGGTGAACAGAGAAAATGGTTCACCAGCAAAACATGCAAGGTCTTTACACAGGATCACTATCACAGGAATTCGGGTGGTCAGGATACCAGTGGAAAACAACGTGGAAAGGCCTGTGAATATGGAGTCGTCAAGGGAGGAAGGGGAAGCAAGAAAGGACAAAACTATCCCCAGCATGAATATCATCAAATAATAACATCTCCAGCAAGTTCTGACAATGAAACGCAGTGCAGGGAAAGAGGAGGAGAACCATCCCCAGCAGGAGCACCACAACCAGCCTCCACATTTTAAAACTAACCATTTTTTCTTTGATTTGAAACAGGAAGAAGAGGGGTTGTTGGCAGAAAAGCATGCCACGAAAAAGATTCTCAAACTGGGGCAGAAAATTTTCTCCCGTTGCGAAAATTTTCTCGAAACCAAATACCCGGTTGGGGAAAGAAGCCGGATAACGCGAGGAAATGATCTTTGAACCCGATTATCCCCAGCAGTCAAAAAAAAGAAAGAAAGAAAACAACAAGTTGTGATAGAGGAAATTATACCCCCAGCAGACAAGACAAAACGAGGAAGCTTGCGTTCGGAAAGGCAAGAAGTCGGTGTCATCCCCAGCAGTTCTCGAAAAAATGAAACACTGAATTCGAGATTTCTCCGGCAGCATTATATCCTACAAGTTTTTCAAGGCAGCCAAGCGCGAGTCCCGAATGAGGTTTGGAAAGAGGAAAAAGGAAAAGGGATCCCCCGACAGTGTAATCCCCAGCTAATGACATTTCAATCCCCATCGATCCCGGGAGAGAATAAAGGTTTTGAAAGAGGTAGAAAAAGAGGAAATAAAGAAGATTTCCCCAGCAGCATTACCCCAGCAAGTAAGTAATTAGTTCCAAAGATATCCCCAGCAGTCAAGAGAAAAATGACACGACCCAGGAGGAAAGCAATTCCAAAACAAGGTAATTCAGAAGAAAGGATGGCCCAAGAAGCGATGCAAGAAGAAGAAAGTGGTGCAGGAAGCAAAGGAAGGCGACATGGATGGGATGGAGTTAGTGAGTTGATGTTGAAGTCGGGAGCCTGCCTGAAGAATAGAGTGGCGATTTATTTTCAAAGGATGTTGTTGAAGTCAGGAGCCCGCCTGAAGAATGGAGTGTCGATTTATTTTCAAAGGATGTTGTTGAAGTCAGGAGCCCGCCTGAAGAATGGAGTGGCGATTTATTTTCAAAGGATGTTGTTGAAGTCGGGAGCCCGCCTGAAGAATGGAGTGGCGATTTATTTTCAAAGGATGTTGTTGAAGTCAGGAGCCCGCCTGAAGAGAGGAATGGCGATTTATTTTCAAAAGATGTTGTTGAAGTCAGGAGTCCGCCTGAAGAATGGAGTGGCGATTTATTTTCAAAGGATGTTGTTGAAGTCAGGAGCCCGCCTGAAGAATGGAGTGGCGATTTATTTTCAAAAGTTGATGTTGAAGTCGGGAGCCCGCCTGAAGAATGGAGTGGCGATTTATTTTCAAAGGATGATGTTGAAGTTAGGAGCCCGCCTGAAGAATGGAGTGACAATTTATTTTCAAAGGATGTTGTTGAAGTTAGGAGCCCGCCTGAAGAATGGAGTGGCGATTTATTTTCAAAAGATGTTGTTGAAGTCAGGAGCCCGCCTGAAGAGAGGAATGGCGTTTAATTTTCTAAGTTGATGTTGAAGTCAGGAGCCCGCCTGAAGAGAGGAATGGCGATTTATTTTCAAAGATGTTGTTGAAGTCAGAAGCCTGCCGGAAAAGCAGAACGGCGTCTCAGTTTCCAAGATTTGATAAGGATAGCGAACAATCGAAAAGTGACAGAGTGTAACGGAAATCCCCAGCATGAATCAGAAGGAAGGCAACAAGGATCAGAAAAGATGGATTCAGACTTCGAAGGAGAATAGCTCGAAGATCACAAGTAAGGGAATTCACTTCGGAGTGCAACGCAAGATAGCAACAAAAGAAGCTTGCAACCAGAATGCGAGTCAACAGTCCGATGGGATCAACAGAAGTTTAGTCACAATAAACAAAAAGAAAAAAAGAGGCAAGAAGCCAATCCAAAATGCGGAAGTTGATGAAAGATGTGGCATGCTCAAGACATGGCCGAGGTCACAAGCATTGTATACCTGGTCTTGATCCGAAAAGCAGCACCTACAACTAGCAAGTATCAAGGTTCAAATTTAGAGTCCGCATGAAGCACCAACCAATACTCAAGATCAAGCTTCGGAAGACTTATAGATAGGAATCTTGTAACTAGTAGCTGATAGGCTTAGTTAGTCTTTCTCATGTTTTGATTTTTGATGTAATAGCAGGACCACGGACCGGAACCTCGACGGAACGGAACCTCGGCGAAACGGAACCTCGACCGGCTCTCCACCTCGGTTACTCGATATCCTTATTCACTTCTGAACTACACGTGGCCTGATTCCTTTATAGCCAAGGATATGTAGGCAGCTCAGATACAAGGGCTCGGTCACATTCCTTTCCTCTTAGTTTAGTCTCTCCGAATAAGGGTCGGGTCAAAACACTTGTCTAGTCGTTCTTTGTCTGAAAACTCTTTGTGTTTTCAGTCAAAGAGGGGCAGCTGTAAACGCGTGATTTTTGACCCTCCCCGAGATTTTTTATATTTTTAGCGTAAAATATTTAGTTTAGTTTTAATATAGCTATTTTAGCTAAATTTGACTCTTTTACTTTATTTTTACCTTAAAATGAAAAATAACAAAAATATAGTTTTATTAATGTTTCGTAGTCATTTTAAACTTGAAAAATACAAAAATAGTACTTTATATTTTTATCTTTTTATGAAAACGAAAATAATAAAAAATAGTTTCATTAATATTTTGTAGTTATTTTAAACTTGAAATATATAAAAAAATAGTTTTATTTTAATTATTAGTCTTATAGTTATTTTGCTTACGTAGGATTAATTAATAACACCGTGTTCTCATTCTCGATTCCGGGCAAAGAATAATATTCGGGTTCAAACTACCCGGTTTTATAATTTTCGAACCTAGCCCATAATAATCCGAGCCCACGACACGTGGGGGACACGGAGAAAAAAACCCATACGACACTACACTAACTTGAAGGGGGAGGCATAGGAGAATAATTAAAAAAATGAAAAGACAAACATAAAAAAACAAATTGGACAAGGCATGGTGGGAATTGAGCTGGGAGCATTAAAAAAAACAAAAAAAAGAAAAAGGAACATAGAAACAAAAAGATATAAATACAAAGGGGGGTGCTCACGTTTTCAGGAGAAGAGATCACTATTCAGTGATCTGGGATTTTTTTAGCAAAGCAACGGAAAGAAAACTGAAAAACCAGAGAGAACCAAAAAAACCTCGCTGCTCCTTGACGTCGCTGCCTCCATCGACCACCCTCATCGACAAACCTACCCTCACTATCGTTACCTTTCCCCTCACCAAAACAGTCGTGATATTAGCTCAAATGGAAGCAAATCGAGATGCAAAATGGATCCCAAAATGACACCAATAATAGGTGTGTGATGCTTCAGAACAACTTTCTTAACTCCATTAATATTGCTATGCTACCACTGCTGCAAAGTTCTACTAGCGATTGTGATAGAATCCTTCAATGTCTGTCAACATCTATCAACTGTTCCGAGGTCGTTGAGCTGAGTTCGAGTTCGTCCGGAATTTGAATTTCTCCGGCGAAGTTGTCGTCTGAGTCTCCAATCGCTGTTTCAGATCTGGCCGGTCCTCGGAGGTGATTCGAGTTTTGCCTGTTTGAGGTTCGGATTAATAAATCATTTTTTTTGGTTTGCTGCATTTATTTAAGACTTTGTTTCATTGCACTTTGCAGAAATTATGCGGAAATAATGATCCAAATTTTGTTCAATCTCAACTCATCTCTTTATTAATTACGTTGTGCTTCATGTATTTTAAAATTATTGTTGTTGCTAGTTTCGTTAGTCTTGTCGCATGCGGATTTAAGGGAATTTGCCTAAAGCTACTGATTGTCTAAAGTGCAATTAAGTTGGTATCATATACATATATTAGTCATTTAGTTTGGTACACTGAAAATGTAATGATCTATTCAGTATTATTAAAATGAAGTGACCCGAATGAATTGTTTAGTAGAGAAATTTCCTAAACCTGTTAAAGAGATAGCACATTAATATTTGTGGAATTCGTTTGTGTTCGATTGGTATAAGTGAACGTGAATCTCTGTTTTAAAATTCGAGGCGTGCTATCCAGCAAATTTTCATGTCCCCTGCGAAGTTAAAATGCCATGATATTAAATTAAGTTTCGAATTAGGTAACGGGTTCAAGCTGAAAGGGTCTTCCCTTTTGTTTGAATTCAGACTTGAATTCGAGGCCCGGATTAATAATTGTGAATTAATTGACCATTGGAGACGAACAAATAGATAACTGTAGATTGTTAGTTTGGCCTTTAAATAATAATGAGACGAGCCTCACTAAACAAAAATACATAATTGCGGGGCCCTCAAATTAGTTGTTATAAAAAACTTAGACTCGGGAAGATCGTTTAGCGAATTTCACGATCTTTCCCAAAGTTAATAAAGACGATAGACTCTTTAGGCGCTATTTGTAGATAAATTACTTTCCTAAATACGGGTGCGCATTTATGTGACCCAAATCTCATTCTCGACGAAACTGAAATACATTAAAGTCACAAGCGTATTGGTTACGGTGTGACTCGAAATATGTTTTCGTGACGTCGCAATTCTCCTTAAAATTAAAAGCGGAACATTAAAAGCACCTAGTTAAAATATATAAAGAAGTCGGATAAAAACAAAAATTGCAGTTGAGTGACCGTGCTAAAACCACGGAATCCGGGAGTGCCTAACACCTTCTCCCGGGTTAACGTAATTCCTTATCCAGGTTTCTAGTTTCGCAGACTGCATTACAGAGTCATAAATTTCCTCGGTTCGGAATTAAACCGGTGACTTGGGACACCATTATTTTTCCAAGTGGCGACTCTGAATAATTAAATAATTTGATTCCGTTCCGGCTGTCCTTTAAGTGGAAAAACTTCTTCACCGATTATTATTATATGCCTTCTCGGGGAGTAGTATTAAACCGTGGCACATTTACATTTATGTTTCTGTGCGGGAAAAAGGAGGTGTGACACTGATATTGAAACATATAGCAACATAATACGGGGAAAACAGGGTGATAATACCTGAGACGATGGGTCGGGTCATCACAGTGGTAGGTGGGTAGTGGTAGGTTATAAGGATGGGCAATGCAAGTTCTGCTTGTTGATGGTGATGGGATGGTCAGTTGTGATAGTTGATGCACATGAGTGTTAATTACGGGTGAAAACGATGGTGGTCAGAGTTGTGGGGATAGAGGTGGTGATGGTCGATAATGGAGGCTATGATTAAGGAGAATGGTGGCATGGTGGTGGTGGTGGAGGTGGTGGTGGGGGATATGTGTGGTGGTGGCGGTTGAGTATGGTGGTGGTGGTGACATGGTGGTAGTTGATAATGGTAGGCGGTGATAGCAGTTAATAATGAATATGTCATAGTATCTTAATGAAATTATGTCTCTGTTATAGATCATAGTCATACTGACCTATTAAGACACATTAAGTGGTTGTCAAGTAAAAAAAACAAACACATTTTGTCACGACCCCAAATCTGGTCGTGATGGCGCCCAGCACATTGCTAAGCCATCCTGACCAATCAATATCAACAACGGAGCTAGAAGCTCTCATTAGCCCATTTAAGCCTATTAATCCACGAAGCAACAACGATACGTATAACGAACACGGGGAACCAAGTCCCATAATACATCAACTCCCATAGACCGAAGGGTCAAGAGTCATGAGCCTCTACTCTGAACATGAGTGTATAAAGGTTTACAAGATACCAAGTGCGGAAAGAAAAGTCGATACGAAATCAAGAGACAGTGAGAAGGAATATCGGGTCCTGCGGACTCTGCAGCTACCTCGAATATCCACAAATGTCGCCTCGCACAGCTAATGGATCACTGCTGAGAGGTACCTGGATCTGCACACAAGGTGCAGGGAGTAAAATGAGTACTGCCAGACTCAATGGTAATAAACAAGGGTAAGACAGCGCAGATAAGAAATCCGCAATAAAGCACTATGTAAAGCTATAATCAGCTACCCTGTCATAGAATCAATCTTCACTGTACCTGTACCAACAAATACCAATAAATAGCATAACAGCTAGCGGATGTAGCTAAATGCAATGCAATGCATGATATGACCGCTACGGCGCGTAGCCCGACTCCAATTTTTGGGTACCCGTGCTCACTGTGGGGGTTCAGACTCCGGAGGGGCTCCTACAGCCCAAGCATATCTCAAGGAGATATTCCTGCGGCGTGCAGTCCGATCCAACATATATCTCGCTGCGGCGTGCAGCCCGATCCACTACTAGTCAGCTAATATGCAGATACAGCCTCGCAGGCTCAAAAATAGTTTTTTTTGAAAACTCTTTTATCATTTTTCAGTTGGAAAACAGTAATACCAAGTTCCAGAGATTGGAATTAGCATAATAACAAAAATAGTTGCGGACTAGTAGTAAACTAGCATGTCTATATGATAAGACAATGATAACGATCCTCGCGGGATCCAATAACTGGCTCACGGCCCACATGTATACACAACCGCCCAAGAAGGGGGTTCCTCGGCTCCAGAGTGACCATTATCACAATATATATATATATGCAACCATCCAAGAAGGAGGTTCGACGACTCTAGAATAGCCAATAATACAGTATCAACAGGTCGGACTAATATATAGTCTCCAGTTCATGATCGACCCCGCACTCTCGAGAGTGTGCGTGTCTCGCCGCTATACAGCGTCACAAAGTGGTATACCGGGGTTTCGAACCCGCTGGTCATCACCCACATCTATTACTCACCTCAATACAGCGCGACGACTATTCCGCAATGCCCTTGCCACGAGAATCAAGCTCCGCACGCGTAGAATCCGATCCAATACAGTAGAAATACAACAAATTAGGCCAATGGGACTACACCCAATCAATACAACTCAATTTACATCAAAATTCCCAAAGTTGTCAAAACCCGACTTTCGGTACGCTTATCGAAAAATCACGAAAGTCACATATTCGGAACCCTCATCTCAATACGAGTCTAAGCATATCAATTTTACCAAATTCGGACTCCATTTGCCCATTCAAAACCTTGATTTTCTAAAGTCCAAGCCTATGGCTAAATCCTCCATAAATTACCCCAAATTCCTCCATTTTCATGATATAATTGCATAATATTACCAATACTAATCATAGTTTAAGTCCATAGATGATTACCTGATGATTTCCCTTGAATTTCTCTTCAAAATCGCCCAAATCGCCTCTAAAGCCGAGACCCAAAATGTGTGAAATGTTCTGAAATTTTTCTAACTTCTGATACACTTACTTACGGCGATTTTCGCTTCTTCGGAATATTTTCCGCTCCTATGCACCCGTATCCGCGACCAAAGGGTCGCTTCGGCGGTTCCGGGCCTAGCCGGCCATTACCGCTCTCGCGAGCAAAGGGCCGCTAGCGGGCCCGCTCTGCGAAGAAGCTCCGCTCGCGGACACATCCGCCTCGCGCATCATTGACCGCTCCGCGGTCTCGCCTAAACGGTAAAATGTCCGCTTCTCCGACCATGCCCATTTTCTCCCCGTCCGCTCGCGATCACTGGCTCGCACCGGCGACCCCGCTTCGGCCGGAATGGCTTCCGCTTCGCGTAACCAGCCGCTCCTCGCACTTCTCGTCCGCTTCACGCGGACACGCTCCTCGCGTCCGAAATTCCGCAGGAGCGGAAACAACGGAGCGCAGGATCCCAACCCGCAATTTTTCCACAATTTTCTCCCGTTTAACCATCCGAAAACACCCCGAGGCCCCCGGACCTCATCCAAACATACCAACACATCTTAATACCTCATTCGAACTTGCTCCAATCCTCAAAACACGTCTAACAACATCAAAACCCAAAATTCGCATCGAATTCAAGCCTAAATTCCTTAAAACATTCCAAATTACACATTAAATCAAAAACCCGACCAAACGACGTCCGAATGACCTGAAATTTTGCAGGCACATCCAAAATCACCTAACGAAGCTACTGCAACTGTCGGAACTCCATTCCGACTCCCGGATCAAAATCTCACCTACCGTTCGGATTTCGCCAAAATTCAACCTTAGCCAATTCAAGCCTATTTCTACACCGGCCTCCAAATTCAATTCCGATCGCTCCCCTAAGTCACAAATCACCTCCCGGAACTAACCGAATCATTAGAATCCGATTTCGAGCCCTCTAACTAAATAGTCAACTCCGGGTTGACTTTCCATATTCAAGTTTCCTTCAAAAAGGCTATATGCCTCATTTTCAATCCAAATCACTCCTAACTCACCAGATAGACTCTAACACTGATATAAAAGCATAAAACATGTAATTACAACATAACGGGGTGGTAATTTCCATGACGACGGGCCGGGTCGTCACATTCTCCCCCTCTTAAGCAAACGCTCGTCCTCGAGCGGGTCAAGAAACATACCTGAAGTCTCAAACAAGTGAGGATAACTGCTCCGCATCTCCCGCTCGATCTCCCAAGTGGCCTCCTCCATGGGTCGACCTCTCCACTGAACCTTAACTGCTGCAATCTCCTTGGACCTCAATTTTCTCACCTGCCGTCCCAAAATGGCAATAGGCTCCACATCATAGGATAGATCACCATCAAGCTCAATGGTACTGAAGTCTAATACATGAGACGGATCTCCAATGTACTTCTGGAGCATAGACACATGGAATACTGGATTGACGCTGGATAAGCTGGGAGGCAAGGCTAACTCATATGCCACCTCTCCAACTCTCTTAAGTATCTCAAAAGGACAAATGTACCTGGGACTCAACTTCCCTTTCTTCCCGAAGCTCATGACACCCTTCATAGGTGAAACCTTCAACAATACTCTGTCACCAACCATGAAAGACAACTCTCGAACTCTACGGTCCGCGTAACTCTTCTGACGAGACCGTGCTGTACGAAGCCTCTCCTGGATCAACTTTGCTCTATCCAGAGCATCCTGGACTAACTCAGTCCCTATCAATCTAACCTCACCAGGCTCAAACCATCCCACGGGGGATCTACACCGCCTGCCATACAATGCCTCATACGGGGCCATCTGAATACTCGACTGATAACTGTTGTTGTAGGCAAACTCGGCAAGTGGTAGGAACTCATCCCACGAACCACCAAAATCAATCACACAAGCTCGCAACATATCCTCCAAGATCCGAATAGTGCGCTCAGACTGTCCGTCTGTCTGGGGGTGAAATGCCTGTACTCAACTCAACTTGTGAGCCCAACTCACGCTGAGATGTCCTCCAGAACTGCGAAGTAAACTAAGTACCTCTGTCTGATATGATAGAAACTGGAACTCCATGCAATCTCACAATCTCACAAGTGAATATCTCTGCTAACCGCTCCGAGGAGTATGTAGTACACACAGGAATGAAGTGTGCTGACTTGGTCAGCCTATCCACAATCACCCAAACTGAATCAAACTTCCTCGTTGTCCGAGGGAGTCCACTAATAAAGTCCATAGTGATCCTCTCCCATTTCCACTCGTGAATATCAATTTGCTGAAACATGCCACCGGGCCTCTGATGCTCATATTTGACCTGCTGACAGTTGAGGCACCGTGCTACATGACTCACAATATCCTTTTTCATCCTTCTACACAAGTAATATTGTCTCAAATCCTGATACATCTTCGCGGCTCCTGGATGGATAGAATACCGTGAGCTATGGGCCTCTTCCAGAATCAACTCACGAAGGCCATCAACATTGGGCACACATATCCGGCCTTGCATTCTCAATACACCGTCACTATCAATGGTGACATCTCTAGCATCATCATGCTGAACTCTATCCCTAAGGACAGCCAAATGTGGATCATCATACTGGCGCTCACGAATACGATCATATAGAGATGACTGAGATACAATACAAGCCAATACCCTGCTGGGTTCCGAAATATCTAACCTCACTAGCCGATTGGCTAGCACCTGAACATCATAAGCAAATGGCCTCTCCTCAGCTGGAATATATGCCAAGCTCCCCATACCGACCGCCTTCCGGCTCAAAGCATCGGCCACCACATTGGCCTTCCCCGGATGATATAATATAGTGATGTCATAATCCTTAAGCAACTCAAGCCATCTCCGCTGTCTCAAATTAAGATCTTTCTGTTTGAACAGGTGATGGAGACTACGATGGTCGGTATACACCTCACAAGACACACCATACAAATAGTGCCTCCAAATTTTCAAGGCGTGAACGATGGCGGCTAGCTCCAAATCATGAACAAGGATAGTTCTTCTCATGTGGCTTCAACTGCCGAGAAGCATAAGCAATCACCTTAGCTTCCTGCATCAACACACAACCTATCCCCACTCTCGAGGCATCACAGTAAACGATATATGAACCTGAAGCCGATGGCAATACTAACACTGGAGTTGTGGTCAAAGCTGTCTTGAGCTTCTGAAAGCTCTCCTCGCACTCATCCGACCACACGAATGGTGCACCCTTCTGGGTCAATTTAGTCAATGAAGAAGCAATGGATGAAAATCCCCGAACAAACCGGCGATAATATCCCGCCAAGCCAAGAAAACTCCTGATCTCTGTAGCTGAGGTCGGTCTAGGCCAGCTCTGCACCGCCTCTATCTTCTTCGGATCAACCTGAATACCATCACGAGACACCACATGTCCCCGAAATGCTACGGACTCGAGCCAAAACTCGCACTTGGAGAATTTAGCATATAGCTTCTCCTCCCTCAATCTTTGTAACACAATACTCAAATGCTGAGCATGCTCCTCCTGACTACGGGAGTAGACTAGAATGTCATCAATGAACACAATCACAAATGAATCCAAATTGGGCCTGAACACACTGTTCATCAGATGCATAAATGCTGCCGGGGCGTTGGTCAGCCCAAACGACATCACAAGAAACTCATAATGACCATATCGGGTCCCGAATGCAGTCTTCATAATATCCGAGTCCCTGATCTTCAGCTGATGATAGCCTGAACGAAGATCGATCTTAGAAAACACCCTCGCACCCTGTAACTGATCAAACAAATCATCTATGCGCGGTAGAGGGTACTTGTTCTTCACCGTCACTTTGTTCAATTGCCTATAATCAATACACATTCGCATGGAACCATCTTTCTTTTTAACAAATAATACCGGCGCACCCCACGGAGACACACTAGGGCGGATGAAACCCTTATCCAGAAGCTCCTGAAGTTGCTCTTTCAGTTCTTTCAACTCAGCTGGTGCCATCCGATAAGGAGGAACGGATATGGGCTGAGTGCCCGGCACCAAGTCAATGCCAAAATCAATATCCCTGTCCGGCGGCATGCCCGGCAGGTCTGAGGGGAATACATCTGGAAAATCCCTCACAACAGGTACAGAATCAATGCTAGGAGACTCAACTCCCACATCTCTCACAAAATCTAAGTACGATAAACACCCTTTTTCAACCATCTTCTAAGCTTTTAAGAACAAAATAACACGGCTAGGGACGAAATCGGTCGAACCCCGCCACTCGATCCGAGAAATACCAGGAATGGCCAACGTAACTGTCTTAGCATGACAGTCCAATATAGCATGGTACGGAGACAACCAGTCCATACCCAATATAACATCAAAGTCCACCATACCCAACAATAACAACTCTGCCTGGGTCTCCAGACCCCCAATAGATATAACACAGGATCTATAGACATGATCCACAACGATCGTATCACCCACGAGAGTGGATACATGAACAAGTAAATCAAGACTACTACGAGTCGCACCCAAGTGATGTGCAAAGTAAGAGGACACATAAGAATATGTGGACCCCGGATCAAATAGAACGGAGGCATCTCTATGACGGACAGAAATGATACCCGTAATCACCGCATCGGAGGCAACCGCATCACGCCCGTCGTGAAGTGCATAGAACCGTGCCTCGGCCTCCACCGGATCTCTCCTCGCCCCGGGCGACCACGAGAAGACCGACCTCCACCTTTACTAGACCGAGATGGTGCCGAAGATGAGGGCTGATCCCTCCGCCGAGTCCTCGTCCCTACGGAGTCGAGGGAACCGTCTCCTCACGTGGCCAAACTCACCACACTCATAACATGCACCCGGTGCCGGAGAAGGGGACCGAAAGGAACCCCTTGCCGCAGAAGAACCCCGGGCTGAAAAAGTAGGTGTTGTACCCTGGGCCGGAAGGGCACTAAGCGATGACCGACCCTGCGTCGAAACCCCTGTCGACCACGACCATGAGAACCTCTCGCTCTGCTCCGGGCGGCCCGAATGAGAAGGTCTAGATGAGCGACCTCTCCTCTGCCGAAATTGGCCTCTAGATGGAGCACCACTGAAACTGCGCGAACCACGAGGCCTCTTGGCCTCCCGCTCCTCTCTCTCTCGGCGACGATCCGCCTCAATGGAGCGTGCCATATCAACAACCTCCTCAAATGATGATGACAAAACTCTCTCTGGTCATAAGAATGCGGATAGAGTAATTGAGGCCATCAATGAACCTCCTGATCCTCTCCCTATCATTAGGGATCATCCATGTGGCATGCCTAGCCAACCGTGTGAATCCGAGCTCATACTGGGTCACAGACATGTCGCCCTGAACCAACCACTCGAACTAGCAACGTAGCTCCTCGCGACGAGACTGTGGTACATATTTCTCTAGAAAGAGAGTAGAGAACTGCTGCCATGTGAGAGGTGCTGCTCCTGCAGGCCTACGCCTCTCAAACTCTTCCCACCAATCGAATGCGGGACCAGTGAACTGAAAGGTAGTAAATGAAACTCCGCTGGACTCAAGAATACCAGCCGTCCGCAACATCCTCTGACACTTATCCAAGAAACCCTGGGCATCCTCGCCCTCAACGCCACTGAAATGGGGTGGCTGAAGTCTACCAAATCTCTCAAGACGACGCTGCTCGTCGTCGGGCATAGCCTGAACCATATGCTCTGGAACCGGTGCAGCTGGAGGAATAACCGGTGCAACCACCTAAGCGGGGACTGCCTCTGGCGTCCGAAGTCCCCGAACAACCGGGTTAGGTGTGCGAGCCGCAGGGGTCCGTCGAGTTCCCCTTGTCCGAGATGTCGCTGCAGCAGCAGTAGCTGAAACTACCCGAGCCAAACCGGAACACACTGATAATATCTGAGCAAGAGTCTCCTGAAGACCAGGAATAGCAATAGATATAGTCTGGCCCTGAACTGGGGCTGCTGGAGCATCAACCACTGGGGGGCTGCTCCTGAACTGGTACAACAGGTGGGTCAGCTGGCACTGCCTCAGCCGCCCTACCTCTAACTCTAGCACGACCGCGCCCACGGCCTCTAACAGGTGGCAATAGAGGTCGTCCACCTTGTCCTGAAGCTCGCGTTCTCGCCATCTGCGAGAGAATATAATATAGAAGTTCAGTTCTCAGAGCAACAAGATCGCACGACAGAGTTCAAGAAAAGTGAAGTTTTCCTAAAGGTTCGCAGCTTCCCGAGGATAAGTACATGCGTCCCCGCACCGATCCACAAGACTCTACCAACCGGCTCAAGAATCATAAGGCCTAGTAAACCTAGGCTTTGATACCAACTTGTCACGACCCCAAATCCGGTCGTGATGGCGCCCAGCACATTGCTAAGCCAACCTGACCAATCAATATCAACAACGGAGCTAGAAGCTCTCATTAGCCCATTTAAGCCTATTAATCCACGAAGCAACAACGATACGTATAACAAACACGGGGAACCAAGTCCCATAATATATCAACTCCCATAGACCGAAGGGTCAAGAGTCATGAGCCTCTACTGAACATGAGTGTATAAAGGTTTACAAGATACCAAGTGCGGAAAGAAAAGTCGATACAGAATCAAAAGACAGTAAGAAGGAATATCGGGTCCTGCGGACTCTGCAGCTACCTCGAATATCCACAACGTCGCCTCGCACAGCTACTGGATCACTGCTGAGAGGTACCTGGATCTGCACACAAGGTGCAGGGAGTAAAATGAGTACTGCCAGACTCACTGGTAATAAACAAGGGTAAGACAGCGCAGATAAGAAATCCGCAATAAAACACTATGTAAAGCTATAATCAGCTACCCTATCATAGAATCAATCTTCACTGTACCTGTACCAACAAATACCAATAAATAGTACAACAGCTAGCAGATGTAGCTAAATGCAATGCAATGCATGATATGACCGCTACGGCGCGTAGCCCGACTCCAATTTTTGGGTACCCGTGCTCACTGTGGGGGTTCAGACTCCGGAGGGGCTCCTACAGCCCAAGCACATCTCATAGAGATATTCCTGTGGCGTGCAGTCCGATCCAACATATATCTCGCTGCGGCGTGCAGCCCGATCCACTACTAGTCAGCTAATATGCAGATACAGCCTCGCAGGCTCAAAAATAGTTTTTTTTGAAAACTCTTTTATCATTTTTCAGTTGGAAAACAGTAATACCAAGTTCCAGAGATTGGAATTAGCATAATAACAAAAATAGGCTGCGGACTAGTAGTAAACTAGCATGTCTATATGATAAGACAATGATAACGATCCTCGCGGGATCCAATAACTGGCTCACGGCCCACATGTATACTCAACCGCCCAAGAAGGGGGTTCCTCGGCTCCAGAGTGACCATTATCACAATATATATATATATATGCAACCATCCGAGAAGGAGGTTCGACGGCTCTAGAATAGCCAATAATACAGTATCAACAGGTCGGACTAATATATAGTCTCCAGTTCATGATCGACCCCGCACTCTCAAGAGAGTGCGTGTCTCGCCGCTATACAACGTCACAAAGTGGTATACCGGGGTTTCGAACCCGCTGGTCATCACCCACATCTATTACTCACCTCAATACAGCGCGACGACTATTCCGCAATGCCCTTGCCACGAGAATCAAGCTCCGCACGCGTAGAATATGATCCAATACAGTAGGAATACAACAAATTAGGCCAATGGGACTACACCCAATCAATACAACTCAATTTACATCAAAATTCCCAAAGTTGTCAAAACCCGACTTTCGGTACGCTTATCGAAAAATCACGAAAGTCACATATTCGGAACCCTCATCTCAATACGAGTCTAAGCATATCAATTTTACCAAATTCGGACTCCATTTGCCCATTCAAAACCTTGATTTTCTAAAGTCCAAGCCTAGGGCTAAATCCTCCATAAATTACCCCAAATTCCTCCATTTTCATGATATAATTGCATAATATTACCAATACTATTCATAGTTTAAGTCCATAGATGATTACCCTGATGATTTCCCTTGAATTTCTCTTCAAAATCGCCCAAATCGCCTCTAAAGCCGAGACCCAAAATGTGTGAAATGTTCTGAAATTTTTCTAACTTCTCATACACTTACTTACAGCGATTTTCGCTTCTGCGGAATATTTTCCGCTCCTACGAGCCCGTATCCGCGACCAAAGGGTCGCTTCAGCGGTTCCAGGCCTAGCCGGCCATTTCCGCTTCTGCGAGCAAAGGGCCGCTTAAGCGGGCCCGCTTCTGCGAAGAAACTTCCGCTTCTGCGGACACATCCGCCTCTGCGCATCATTGACCGCTTCTGCGGTCTCGCCCAAACGGTCAAATGTCCGCTTCTGCGGACCATGCCCAATTTCACCCCGTCCGCTTCTGCGATCACTGGCTCGCACCAGCGACCCCGCTTCAGCGGAATGGCTTCCGCTTCTGCGTAACCAGCCGCTCCTGCGCATCTCGTCCGCTTCTGCGGACACGCTCCTGCGTCCAAAATTCCGCAGGAGCGGAAACAACAGAAGCAGGATCCCAACCTGCAATTTTTCCACAATTTTCTCCCGTTTAACCATCCAAAAACACCCCGAGGCCCCCAGGACCTCATCCAAACATACCAACACATCTTAATACCTCATTCGAACTTGCTCCAATATTCAAAACACGTCTAACAACATCAAAACCCATAATTCGCATCGAATTCAAGCCTAAATTCCTTAAAACATTCCAAATTACACATTAAATAAAAAACCCGACCAAACGACGTCCAAATGACCTGAAATTTTGCAGGCACATCCAAAATCACCTAACGGAGCTATTGCAACTGTCGAATTCCATTCCGACTCCCGGATCAAAATCTCACCTACCGTTCGGATTTCGCCAAAATTCAACCTTAGCCAATTCAAGCCTATTTCTACACCGGGCCTCCAAATTCAATTTCGATCGCTCCCTAAGTCACAAATCACCTCCCGAAACTAACCGAATCATCAGAATCCGATTTCGAGCCCTCTAACTAAATAGTCAACTCCGGGTTGACTTTCCATATTCAAGTTTCCTTCAAAAAGGCTATATGCCTCATTTTCAATCCAAATCACTCCTAACTCACCGTTAGACTCTAACACTGATATAAAAGCATAAAACATGTAATTACAACATAACGGGGTGGTAATTTCCATGACGACGGGCCGGGTCGTCACACATTTAATGGTTAAGATCTAAATAATTAAGATTCAGACTTTCGGAACATATACGCTAGATTCAAAAAATAAATGAGCCCCTAGTCTCTAATCGAGCCCGGAACCTAAATAATAAATAATAAAACAAAAATTACGCTTTTAAAATTAAAAAAAAATATGAAAACACATATTTCGCACTATAATACTGCAAAATGTACAAACATCCGTTAGTACATTTCGCAGTATTATACTGTGAAATACAATAATTTTTTTTTAAAAAAAAATAGGGTAATACGCAGTATAGTACTGCGAAATGCAATTCGTAGTTTTGTACTGCGAATTGCATTTTGCTGTACTATACTGCATTTTACCCTTTTAAATATTGGCCATCTTCTTCCCAAATCCCCACTTTCATTTTTAATTCAACAATTTCTTCAACTCCAAACCTCTCGGCCCCCTCTTCTTTTCTCTCAAATTTTTGTCAAAAAAAAGATTTCGCGGTCCCACCCATCCCCTTCAAGTGTAACACAAGTGGGCCCCATACGGAGATAGTGTTGGACACGGTTTCGGTTACAAAATTTCACTATCACAGCTTTAATTCGATGTATTTGAATTGATTTTATTTTATAAATCACTAGAAAATATTTTAGTGTTAGTTTTATATTATATAGCATGTTACTGTTAATTGTATTTATGTTATATTGTATATACCATGTGCGAAATGTTAGCAGTAATTTACCATGTTAATTTTAATTTATCATGTTGGTATTTTTATCGTGTTAGTATTAATTTAATATGTTATTGTATATCATGTTAGTGTAGAGCCTGTTAGCGTAGAGCCTTGTAGTGTAGAGCTTTGTAGCGTAGAGCCTTATAAAATTTTAGCGTAGAGCCTTAGTATGAATTTATCATGTTTTGATATTTTTATCAAGTTGTCATAAATAAAATTATGAAAATATTAAAATTGATATTTATAATAATTAAGCATTATTATGTGGTCCCGGGCCTCAAAAATCAAGGCTGGAACCTTTAAACAACCATTATATTTAATTTATAAAATTATACGTACTTTAATTAATTAAGACAATAAAATTATAAAAATATTAAAATTGAGATTTATAATAATTAATCATTATTATGTGGTCCCTGGCCTCATAAATCAAGGCTTGAAACTTTAAACAACTATTATATTTAATTTATAAAATTATACGTACTTTAATTAATTAAGACACTAAAATTATGAAAATATGAAAATTGAGATTTACAATAATTAAGCATTATTCTGTGGTCCCGGGCCTCAAAAGTCAAGCCTGGAACCTTTAAACAACCATTATCTTCATTTTGAAAAATTATACGTAATTTAATTAATTAAGACAATAAAATAATGAAAATATTAAAATTGATATTTACAATAATTAAGCATTATTATGTGGTCTCGGACCTCAAAAATTAAGGATGGAACCTTTAAACACCCATTATATTTAATTTGTAAAATTATACGTAATTTAATTAATTAAGACAATAAAATTATGAAAATATTAAAATTGAGATTTATAATAATTAATCATTATTATGTGGTCCCGGCTTCAAAAATCAAGGTTGGAACCTTTAAACAACCATTATATTTAATTTGTGAAATTATACGTACTTTAATTAATTAAGACAATAAAATTATGAAAATATTAAAATTGAGATTTACAATAATTAAGCATTATTATGTTGTCTTAGGCCTCAAAAATCAAGCCTGGAACCTTTAAACAACCATTATCTTCATTTTATAAAATTATACGTAATTTAATTAATTAAGAAAATACAATTATGAAAATATTAAAATTGATATTTACAATAATTAAGTATTATTATGTGGTCCCGGACCTCAAAAATCAAGGTTGGAACCTTTAAACACCCATTATCTTCATTTTGTAAAATTATACGTAATTTAATTAATTAAGACAATAAAATTATGAAAATATTAAAATTGATATTTACAATAATTAAGCATTATTACGTGATCCCGGGCCTCAAAAATCATGCCTGGAACCTTTAAAGAACCATTATCTTTATTTTGTAAAATTATACGTAATTTACTTAATTAAGACAATAAAATTATGAAAATATTAAAATTGATATTTATAATAATTAAGCATTATTATGTGGTCCTGGGCCTCAAAAATCAAGCCTGAAATCTTTAAACAACCGTTATATTCATTTTGTTAAATTATACGTAATTTAATTAATTAAGAGCGTGTCTTCATTTGTGCAATAATTAATTTTTCTTATTTATAGTACACGACATGGCATCTCGTCTACATGCACACCCTGGACCTTCGAAAGAAGGATTATTAGTACTGCAGTGTGACTATAGGTCATCGTTTATCTGGGAGGACCAACTAGCTGTTCAGACTATCCGCCCCAGGAGGCCGGTCGATCTATGAGAGTTTTTGGCACATCATCCCTTTCATCCACGAGTTGTACAGCTTCTAGAGCAGACCGGCTTGTACACCATATTTGAGCTGGGATGGATCGAGCTTGACTTGTCGCTCATCACAGCGTTGATAGAGCGGTGGCGACCAGAGACGCATACATTTCACCTGCCTACTGGAGAGGCTACGATCACTCTCCAGGATGTGCAGGTGCTGTATGGATTGCGCATTGAGGGCCGCGCATTGACACTGCCCCAGGAGTGGAGACGGATGACCCGCGCACAGCTGGCGGATAATTGCGCCCCAATCCCTAATTTAACTGTTTCCCTAAGTTCATTTCTACTATTGGGGTTTGCCGGGAGAGTCGGTTTCGAAATTTGGAGCATTTTGGGACACTTAGTCCCTAAATGAGAGCTTTAAAGCTAGAAAATGGTCCGTAGCCAGAACAATGTTAAGACGATCCTCGGAACGGAAATCCAATGGTTCCATTAGCTCTGTTAGGTGATTTCGGGGTTGGGAGCGTGTTCAGAATGTATTTTGGAGGTCCGTAGCTCAATTAGGCTTGAAATGCCGAAGTTTGAAATTTTGGCGAATCCGAACGATAGGTGAGATTTTGATCCGGGGTCGGAATGGAATTCCGACAATTTCTGTAGCTTCGTTATGTGATTTTGGATATGTCCGCAAATTTTCAGGTCATTCAGACGTCGTTTGGTCGGGTTTTAGATCGATTGTGCAATTCGGAAAGTTTTAAGAAATTTAGGCTTGAATTCTATGTGAATTATGGGTTTTGATGTTGTTAGACATGTTTTTATGATTGTAATAAGTTCGTATCATGTTTTGGAGTAGGTTGGTGGTTTTCGTTGGGGGTTCCGGGGGTCTCGGGGTGAATCCGGGGGTCCAATCGGGCTAATCCATGCATTTTGGAAATGCTGTTAACTGCTGGTGTGTGCTGCAGACGAATGCTCTATGCGATCGCAATGGGATAATGCGATCGCATAGAAGGTTTTGAAGAGGCCAAGAGTTTGTTCCATGCGATCGCGGGAATGGATATGCGATCGCATAGTTCTGGAAGGTTGTGCTCTGCGATCGCGTTCAGTCCTATGCGATCGCATAGTGTATAGAGAAGGGGGTCCCAGGCCCAGCTTTTGTCCTATGCGATCGCGGAGCATGGTATGCGATCGCATAGGTATATTATTGGTGAGCATTGCGATCACATTGAGGATTATGCGATCGCATAGAGTAATTTGGCGAGGGTCACAATTTGTTCTATGCGATCGCAACAGTGTTCATGCGATCGCATAGAGTAAAGATGTCTGGCAGTGGATTTAAGTCTAGAACAGTCAACCCGCGACCCTCATTCGCAAAACGCCATTTTTGAGCTACAAGGGAGGATTTTGAAGGGGAAACGCTGGGATATCATCGGGAGATCATCGGGGGTAAGTCTCTTGACCTTAATTCGTTGGTTTATCATGAAATCCGTGATTATTTCACTGAAAATGGGAGATTAAAGGTGGGTTTGAGCCCTATGCCTAAATTTTAGAAAACCTTTGATTTGAATGGGCAAACGAAGTCCGATTTCGATAAATTTTATATGCACGGACTTGTATTGAGATAAGGAACCCGAATATATAATTTTCGTGATTTATCGATAAGCGTACCGGAAGTTAGGTTTTGGCAACTTGTGGGTTTTGGTGCATTTTGAGTTATTTTGATTGGGTAATGCCCAATTGGCCTATTTTGATGTGATTCTATTGATTTTTATCATATACTACACCTGTGGAGGCCGACATTCGCGGCAAGAGAGTTATTTCTTAGCGGTTTGGTACCGGAGTCGAGGTAAGTAGCTTGTCTAACCTCGTGTGGGGGAATTTTCACCCCTAGGATATTATATGGTAGTTTAAATGCCTTGTAAGCGAGGTGATGGGCATGTACATGTGCTGGTTGTTGAACACGTACTTTATTTAAAATGTTCAATGAGTGATATTTCTGTTTTTAGCTGTAAATTTGATATTTTACCCGGAAGTGGTTAGAAAAGCATGATTAGGTAGTACTTAACTATTTAGTTGCCTAATTGTCTTATTTGAACTTCTTGATAATTATTGGCACTATTTTTCGGTGAAGTTATAGTTAAGCATAATTTATTCTCTCTCTGTATTCCTTTATTTGCTGTGCTTGTGGACTGCGGGTTCAATTCCCGGAGACCCAGGGCTGTGGGTTCGATTCCTAGAGAGCCGGAGTGATATTGGTAGGGACTGCGGGTTCGATTCCAGAGATCTTGAGTTATTGGTAGGGACTGCGGGTTCGATTCCCGAGATCCTGAGTTATTTGTAGGGACTGCGGGTTCGATTCCCGAGATCCTGAGTTATTGGTAGGGACTGCGGGTTCGATTCCCGAGATCCTGAGTTATTGGTAGGGACTGCGGGTTCGATTCCCGGAGATCCTGAGTTATTGATTACTTATCGAGACATGGGCTGCGGGTTCGATTCCCGGAGACCCAGAGGTACTGTCAATGGGACTGTGGGTTCGATTCCCACAGGTCCTGGACTTGTCTTATTGAGTTGGTTATTTGCTGTTAGCTTAATTGTAGACGGTTGCAGTAATTATCTTATTGTTGTTATTTCGGAAATTATTATCATTTAAACTATTTATTATTGTTATCATCATTATATTATTGTTTCTCAGTAGGGCCCCGACCTTCCTCGTCACTACTCCGTCGAGGTTAGGCTTGGCATTTGCTGAGTACCGCCGTGGTGTACTCATGCTACTCTTCTGCACACCTTTGTTGTGCAGATCCAGGTACATCAGAGCAGGCTCGTACTAGGTGATTCCGCAGCTTTCAGGGAGACCTCGAGGTATGATCTGCTACGTCCGCGGATCCGGAGGCTTTCCTTCTATTTTAATAGTACTAGTTGACATTTTTCCTTCATTTCATTGTTAGATACTCTTTACACATAGAGCCACAGTTGTATATTCTCTTTTAGTCTGTGGTACCGTGGGATTTCGGATCTTGGTAGCGTATTATTCAGTGTGTTGACGGATGTATGTGCCAAGCGGCACGGATTACATACCTTTTTTATGCTATTTTTCCGCTATTTCTTATTTAAGTGTTCATAGCTTGTATACTCCGCAACGTGTTAGGCTTACCTAGTCGTGGGGACTGGGTGCCATCACGACATGTTCACGATTGGTGAACTAGGGTCGTGACAAGTTGGTATCAGAGCTTTAGGTTCATAGGAGTCACGGGACACAGACCGGTTACTTAGAGTCTCGATGATCGATACGGAGACGTTTGTGTTTATCTACGAGGGGCTATGTAACTGTTTAGGAAACTCTTCATTTCTTTTGGATTCCTTGTCGTGCGAAATTCTTTGGCATCAAAATCTAAACTATTGCTTTCTATTCTCTCACAGATGGTGAGGACACGAGCTACTCGCGACGATCCAGTACCCGCGTCCCCTGTTGCTACCGTCAGAGGCCGAGGCCGAGGTAGAGGATGAGGACGCGCCCGAGGTGTAGCCACAGCACCCGCGCGCGCTGCCGCTGAGGTGCCACAGGTAGATCAGGTTGGAGCGCAGGCACCTGGTACACCGACTACAGCTGCTACTACTCCAGCACTACAGGAGACCCTGGCCCAGTTCATGAGTATGTATACCACTCTAGCTCAGGCAGGACTGCTTCCTCTCGTCGCAGCTACATCCCAGGCCGGGGGAGGGGCCCAGACTCCCGCAGCCGTTACACCTGAGCAGCGTGTGCCAGTGGGATAGGTTCCAGAGGTTTTGGTTATGCCTCCTGCCGCCCCAGCACAGCCCGGAGGTGGACCAGCTGCCTCTGAGGACGAGCAGCGTAGATTGGAGAGGTTCAAGAAATATGACCCTTCAGTGTTCAGTGGGTTGGCTTCAGATGATGCATTGGGTTTTCTGGAGGAGTGTCATCGTATTCTTCGTACTATGGGGATTGTGGAGACCGGCGGGGTTTCCTTCACTGCTTTTCAGTTTCGTGGGGCCGCTTATGATTGGTGGCGCACGTACGAGTTGGATAGTCCGGAGGAGTCTGCTTCATTGACCTGGACGCAGATTTCAGATCTGTTTTTGAGAGAGTTTGTCCCTCAGAGCCTTAGGGATTCTTGGCGCTCGAGTTTGAGCGGTTGCGACAGGGCTCCATGCCAGTATCGGAGTATGCTATCAGTTTCACCCGTCTTGCCAGGCATGCACCGGCCTTGGTAGCCACAGTCCGGGGAGGGTGCGAAGGTTTATTGAGGGCCTGATTCTGCCGATCCGATCCAGCATGGCCAGAGAGCTGGAGACAAATATATCTTATCAGCAGGCAGTTAGCATTGCTAGGAGGATCGAGAGTATGCTCCCTAGAGAGCGAGGAGATAGAGAGGCCAAGAGGTCTCGTGAGTCGGGCCATTTCTCTGGTGCCCGCACTTCAGCAGCCGGTCGTTTTGGCAGGGGTTATTCCGGTCGTCCAGTTCATTCAGCATTGCCAGCAGCCGGTAGTACTCCAGCTCTTCCAGCACCTTAGGAGCCTTATTATGTTCCCCCAGTTTTTAGTGCACCTCCTGCGCGGGGTCCTTCCAGGGGTCAGACTAGTGGGGGTGAGGCCGGTCAGTCTCAGTCACCGTGTCCTCCCAGAGCTTGCTTTGGGTACGGGGATACTCGCCATCTGGTTAGAGAGTGGCCCAGGCGTAGGAGGGGAGCACCTCATCAGTCCTCGCAGCCTCAGCGTAGTTCTCAAGGCCAGCAGGCAATCATCCCAGCTCCAGCTGCCACTCCACCTGCCCAGCCAGCCAGGGGCGGGGGTCAGGGTTCCAGAGGCCGACCTCGAGAGGGGGGACAGGCCAGATTCTATGCTATTCCAGATCGCGATGCGGCTGTTGCATCTGATTCTATTATCACAGGTATTATTCTGGTTAGTCACAGGGAGGCATCGGTACTATTCGACCCTGGTTCCAATTTTTCATATGTGTCTTCTTACTTTGCTTCTTATCTGGGTGTGGCTCGGGATTCTTTGAGTGCCCCCATTTATGTTTCCAGTCCGGTGGGTGATTCTTTGGCCGTGGACCGTGTATATCGGTCGTCTTTGGTTACCATTTATGATTTTGATACCAGAGCGGATCTATTGTTGCTCGGGATGGTCGATTTTGATATTATTCTGGGCATGGACTGGTTGTCGCCCCATTATGCTATTCTTGATTGTCATGCCAAGACCGTGACGCTGGCTATGCTAGGCATTCCACGTATTGAGTGGAATGGTACTCTAGATCACACCCCTAGCCGTGTTATTTCTTTTCTCAGAGCTCAGCGTATGGTTGAGAAGGGGTGTGCTGCTTATCTAGCCTATGTGCGGGATGTCGGCATTGACACTCCCTCTATTGATTCTGTTCCTGTGGTACGTGACTTTGCTGATGTATTTCCAGCTGATCTCCCGGGCATGCTGCTCGACAGAGATATTGACTTTGCTATTGATTTGTTGCCGGGCACTCAGCCCATTTCTATTCCACAGTACCGTATGGCTCTTCCTAAGTTGAAGGAGTTGAAGGATCAGTTACAAGAGTTATTGGGTAAAGGTTTCATTCGACCCAGTGTTTCGCCTTGGGGTGCTCCCGTATTGTTTGTGAAGAAAAAGGACGGTTCTATGCGTACGTGTATTGACTATCGTCAGAGCCGAACAAGGTTACAGTGAAGAACCGGTATCCTTTGCCCCGTATTGATGATTTATTTGACCGGCTACAGGTGCGACGGTGTTTTCTAAGATTGATTTGCGCTCCGGTTATCACCAGTTGAAGATTCGGGAGCCGGATATTCCGAAGACCGCCTTCGAGACTCGGTATGGTCACTATGAGTTCCACGTGATGTCTTTTGGGCCGACTAATGCCCCAGCAGCCTTTATGCATTTGATGCACGGTGTGTTCAGGCCTTATCCTGGACTCGTTCGTGATTGTCTTTATTGATGATATTCTAGTATATTCCCGGAGCCGGGAAGAGCACGAGCGACATTTGAGGATAGTGCTTCAGATTCTGAGGGAGAAGCAGCTTTAAGCCAAGTTCTCAAAATGTGAATTCTGGTTGAGTTCAGTGGCATTTTTGGGCCACGTGGTGTCGAGCGATGGTATTCGAGTAGATCCGAGGAAGGTGGAGGCCGTGCAGAGTTGGCCCAGACCCTCCTCCGCTACTGAGATTCGCAGTTTCCTTGGTTTGGCGGGCTATTATTGTCGTTTCGTAGAGGGGTTCTCTTCGATTGCAGCACCTATGAAAAGATTGACCCAAAAGGGTGCCCCTTTCCAGTGGACAGACGACTGTGATGCGAGCTTTCAGAAGCTCAAGACAGCTTTGACTTCGGCCCCTATATTGATGTTGCCTACAGGTTCGGGGTCCTATACTGTATATTGTGATGCCTCGCGAGTTGGACTCGGTGCGGTACTGATGCAGGACGGTAGGGTGATTGCCTACGCGTCGAGACAACTGAAGGTGCATGAGAAGAATTACCCTTTTCATGATTTGGAGCTAGCTGCCATTGTTCACGCCTTGAAGATTTGGCGTCATTATTTATATGGGGTTCCTTGTGAGATCTGTCCTGAATCACCTTGACCTTGTCCATAGCATCCTGAACCATATCAGTACCTAGCAACCTGGCCTCGCCCGGCTCGAACCAACCCACGGGAGACCTGCACCTCCTACCATATAGGGCCTCATACGGTGCCATCTGAATACTAGACTGGTAGATGTTGTTATAAGCAAACTTCGCCAGTGGGAAGAAGTGATCCCATGAACCTCCAAACTCAATCACGCACGCACGGAGCATATCCTCCAAAATCCGAATAGTGCGCTCGGACTGCCCATCAGTCTGGGGGTGAAATGCTGTGCTCAGCTCCACCCGAGTACCTAACTCCTGCTGTACAGCCCTCCAGAACCGCGAAGTGAATTGAGTGCCTCTATTTGAATTAATGAAAAGTGGAATACCGTGCAGCCGAACTATCTCTCTGATATAGATCTCCGCCAGTCGCTCCGATGAATAAGTAGTGCTCACCGGTATAAAGTGGGCGGACTTGGTCAGTCGATCCACAATAACCCAAATGGAATCAAACTTCCTAACAGTCCGTGGAAGCCCAGATACAAAGTCCATGGTGATGCGCTCCCATTTCCACTCCGGAATCTCAATCTGCTGCATCAATCCACCCGGATGTTGATGTTCATACTTCACCTGCTGACAGTTGAGGCATCTGGAAACATAATCAACTATATTCCTCTTCATCCGCCTCCACCAGTAATGCTGTTTCAAGTTCTGATACATCTTCGCGACACCCGGATGGATGGAATACCGCGAACTATGGGCCTCTGCTAGAATCAGCTCTCGAAGATCATCTACATTGGGCACACAGATACGCCCCTGCATCCTCATGAATCCATCATCCCCGATGGTAACATCTCGAGCATCACCACGCCGAACACTATCCTGAAGGACAAGCAAATGAGGGTCGTCGAACTGACGCTCCCTGATGCGGTCAAATAGAGAAGACCGAGAAACCACACAAGCCGGAACCCTGCTAGGCTCCGAAAGATCCAATCTAACAAACTGTCTGGCTAAAGCCTGAACATCCATCGCCATAGGCCTCTCCGAAGCTGGTAGATATGCTAAACTCCCCAAACTCTCTGCCCGACGACTCAAGGCATCAGCAAACACATTAGCCTTGCCCGGATGATAAAGAATAGTACGTGTTAGGCTTACCTAGTCGTGGGGACTGGGTGCCATCACGACATGTTCACGATTGGTGAACTAGGGTCGTGACAAGTTGGTATCAAATCTCTAGGTTCATAGGAGTCACGGGACACAGACCGGTTACTTAGAGTCTCGCTGATCGATACGGAGACGTATTTATCTACGAGGGGCTATGTAACTATTTAGGAAACTCTTCATTTATTTTGTATTCCTTGTCGTGCGACATTCTTTGGCATCAAAGTCTAAACTGTTGCTTTCTATTCTCTCACAGATGGTGAGGACACGAGCTACTCACGACGATCTGGTACCCGCGCCCTCTGTTGCCGCCGTCAAGGGCCGGGGTCGAGGTAGAGGACGAGGACGCGCCCGAGGTGCAGCCGAAGCACCCGCACGCGCTGCCGCTGAGGTGCCACAGGTAGACCATGTTGGAGTGCATGCACCTGGTACACCGACTACAACTACCACTACTCCAGCACTCCAGGAGACCCTGGCCCAGTTCATGAGTATGTATACCACTTTAGCTCTGGCAGGACTGCTTCCTCTTGCTGCAGCAACATCCCAGGCCGGGGGAAGGGCCCAGACTTCCTCAATCGTTACACCTGAGCAGTGTGTGCCAGTAGGACAGGTTCCAGAGATTATGCTTATGCCTCCTGCCGCCCCAGCACAGCCCGGAGGTGAGCTGCTGCCTCTGAGGACGAGCAGTGTAGATTGGAGAGGTTCAAGAAATATGACCCTCCAGTGTTCAGTGGGTTGGCTTCAGATGATGCATTGGGTTTTCTGGAGGAGTGTCATCATATTCTTTGTTCTATGGGGATTGTGGGGACCAGCGGGGTTTCCTTCACTGCTTTTCAGTTTCGTGGGGTTGCTTATGATTGGTGGCGCACGTATGAGTTGGATAGTCCGGAGGAGTCCGCTTCGTTGACCTGGACGCAGTTTTCAAATCTGTTTTTGACGGAGTTTGTTCCCCAGAGCCTTAGGGATTCTTGGCGCTCGGAGTTTGAGAGATTGCGACAGGGCTCCATGTCAGTATCGGAGTATGCTATCAGTTTCACCCGTCTAGCCAGGCATGCACCGGCTTTGGTAGCCACGGTTCGGGAGAGAGTGCGGAGATTTATTGAGGGCCTTATTCCGCCGATCCGATCCAGCATGGCCAGAGAGTCGGAGACAGATATATCTTATCAGCAGGCAGTTAGCATTGCCAGGAGGATCGAGAGTATGCTCCCTAGAGAGCAGGGAGAGAGAGAGGCCAAGAGGTCTCGTGAATCGGGTCATTTCTCTGGTGCCCGCACTTCAGCAGCCGGTCGTTTTGGCAGGGGTTATTCAGGTCGTCCAGTTCATTCAGCATTGCCAGCAGCCGGTAGTACTCCAGCTCTTCCAGCACCTCAGGAGCCTTATTATGCTCCCCCAGTTTCTAGTGCACCTCCTGCGCGGGGTACTTCCAGGGGTCAGACTAGTGGGGGTGAGGCTGGTCAGTCAGAGTCACCGTGTCCTCCCAGAGCTTGCTTTGGGTGCGGGGATACTCGCCATCTGGTCAGAGAGTGCCCCAGGCGTAGGAGGGGAGCACCTCATCAGTCTTCGCAGCCTCAGCGTGGTTCTCAGGGTCAGCAGGCTATCATTCCAGCTCTAGCTGCCACTCCACCTGCCCAGCCAGCCAGAGGCGGAGGTCAGGGTTCCAGAGGCTGCCCTCGAGAGGGGGGACAGGCCAGATTCTATGCTATTCATGATCGCGCTGCGGCTGTTGCATCTGATTCCGTTATCACATGTATTATTCTGGTTAGTCACAGGGAGGCATCGGTTTTATTCGACCCTGGTTCCACTTTTTCATATGTGTCTTCTTACTTTGCTTCTCATCTAGGTGTGCCTCGGGATTCTTTTAGTGCCCCCATTTATGTTTCCACTCTGGTGGGTGATTCTTTGGCCGTGGACCGTGTATATCGGTCGTGTTTGGTTACCATTTATGATTTTGAGACCAGAGAGGATCTATTGTTGCTCGGGATGGTCGATTCTGATATTATTCTGGGCATGGACTGGTTGTCGCCCCATTATGCTATTCTTGATTGTCACGCCAAGACCATGACGTTGGCTATGCCAGGCATTCCACGTATTGAGTGGAGTGGTACTCTAAATCACACCCCTAGCCGTGTTATTTCTTTTCTCAAAGCTCAGCGTATGGTTGAGAAGGGGTGTGCTGCTTATCTAGACTATGTGTGGGACGTCAGTATTGACACTCCTTCTATTGGTTCCGTTCTTGTAGTACGTGACTTTGCTGATGTATTTCCAGCTGATCTCCCGGGCATGCCGCCCGACAGAGATATTGACTTTGCTATTGATTTGTTTCCGGGCACTCAGCCCATTTCTATTCCACCGCTCCTCCTGAGTTGAAGGAGTTGAAGGAGTTGAAGGATCAATTACAAGAGTTATTGGGTAAAGGTTTCATTCGACCCAGTGTTTCGCCTTGGGGTGCTCCTGTGTTGTTTGTGAAGAAAAAAGACGGTTCTATGCGTATGTGTATTGACTATCGTCAGCTGAACAAGGTTACGGTGAAGAACCGGTATCCTTTGCCCCGTATTGATGATTTATTTGACCAGCTACAGGTCGGACAGGTGTTTTCTAAGATTGATTTGTGCTCTGGGTATCACCAGCTGAAGATTCGGGAGCCAGATATCCCGAAGACTACCTTCAGGACTCGGTATGGTCACTATGAGTTCCTCGTGATGTCTTTTGGGCCGACTAATGCCCCAGCAGCCTTTATGCATTTGATGCACAGTGTGTTCAGGCCTTATCTGGACTCGTTCGGTATTGTTTTCATTGATGATATTCTAGTATATTCCCAGAGTCGGGTAGAGCACAAGCAGCATTTGAGGATAGTGCTTCGGATTCCGAGGGAGAAGCAGCTATATGCCAAGTTCTCTAAATGTGAATTCTGGTTGATTTCAGGTGGCATTTTTGGGCCACGTGGTGTCGAGTGATGGTATTCGAGTAGATCCGAGGAAGGTGGAGGCCGTTCAGAGTTGGCCCAGACCCTCCTCCGCTACTGAGATTCGCAGTTTCCTTGGTTTGGCGGGCTATTACCGTCGTTTTGTAGAGGGGTTCTCTTCGATTGCAGCACCTATGACTAGATTGACCCAAAAGGGTGCCCCTTTTCAGTGGACAGACGAGTGTGAGGCGAGCTTTCAGAAGCTCAAGACAGCTTTGACTTCGGCCCCTATATTGATGTTGCCTACGGGTTCGGGGTCCTATACTGTATATTGTGATGCCTCACGAGTTGGACTCGGTGCGGTATTGATGCAGGACGGTAGGGTGATTGCCTACGCGTCGAGACAGCTGAAGGTGCATGAGAAGAATTACCCTATTCATGATTTGGAGCTAGCTGCCATTGTTCACGCCTTGAAGATTTGGCGTCATTATTTATATGGGGTTCCTTGTGAGATCTACACTGATCACCGGAGCTTGCAGCACTTGCTTAAGCAGAAGGACCTGAATATGCGTCAGAGGAGATGGTTGGAACTACTGAAGGACTATGATATTACTATTCTTTATCATCCGGGCAAGGCTAATGTGGTTGTTGATGCCTTGAGTCGTCGGGCAGAGAGTTTGGGGAGTTTAGCATATCTACCAGCTTCGGAGAGGCCTATGGCGATGGATGTTCAGGCTTTGGCCAGGCAGTTTGTTAGACTTGGATCTTTCGGAGCCCAGCCGGGTTCTAGCTTGTGTGGTTTCTCGGTCTTCTCTATTTGACCGCATCAGGGAGCGTCAGTTCGACGACCCTCATTTGCTTGTCCTTCGGGATAGAGTTCGGCGTGGTGATGCTCGAGATGTTACCATCGGGGATGATGGAGTCATGAGGATGCAGGGCGTATCTGTGTGCCCAATGTAGATGATCTTCGAGAGCTGATTCTAGCAGAGGCCTATAGTTCGCGGTATTCCATCCATCCGGGTGCCGCGAAGATGTATCAGGACTTGAAACAGCATTACTGGTGGAGGCGGATGAAGAGGGATATAGTTGATTATGTTTCCAGATGCCTCAACTGCCAGCAGGTGAAGTATGAACATCAGCGTCCGGGTGGATTGATGCAGCAGATTGAGATTCCAGAGTGGAAATGGGAGCGCATCACCATGGACTTTGTATCTGGACTTCCACGGACCGTTAGGAAGTTTGATTCCATTTGGGTTATCGTGGATCGACTGACCAAGTCCGCCCACTTTATACCGGTGAGCACTACTTATTCATCGGAACGACTAGCAGAGATCTACATCAGGGAGATAGTCTGGTTG
Organism: Nicotiana noctiflora; assembly: GCA_032618575.1. Classification (NCBI taxonomy): domain Eukaryota; kingdom Viridiplantae; phylum Streptophyta; class Magnoliopsida; order Solanales; family Solanaceae; genus Nicotiana; species Nicotiana noctiflora. The sequence goes on from JASVEL010004822.1 coordinate 121,154, forward strand.
CATGGTATTCCAGTTTCCATCACTTCAGACAAAGTTACTCAGTTTACTTCATGGTTTTGGAGAGCCGTACAGTACGAGTTAGGTACTCGGGTTGAGTTGAGCACAACATTTCACCCCCAGATGGATGGACAATCCGAGCGCACTATTTAGATTTTGGAGGATATGCTCCGTGCGTGCGTGATTGAGTTTGGAGGTTCGTGGGATCACTTCTTGCCACTAGCGGAGTTTGCTTATAACAAGAGCTACCAGTCTAGTATTCAAATGGCACCGTACGAGGCCCGACTTGGGAGACTGAGCAGGATATGTGCAGCCAGTACCCTCATCTTTTCACTACTCCGGGTATGTTTTCTATGCGCGTTCGAGGACGAACGGATCTTTTAAGGGTGGGAAGATGTAATGACCCGGCCGGTCGTTTTAGAAATTTATGCCCCAATCCCTAATTTAACTGTTCCCCTAAGTTCATTTCTGCTATTGTGGTTTGCCGGGAGAGTCGGTTCTGAAATTTGGAGCATTTTGGGACACTTAGTCCCTAAACGAGAGCTTTAAAGTTAGAAAATGGTCCGTAACCGGAACAGTGTTAAGACAACCTCGGAACGGGAATCCGATGGTTCCATTAGCTCCGTTGGGTGATTTCGGGGTTGGGAGCGCGTTCGGAATGTATTTTGGAGGTCCGTAGCTCAATTAGGCTTGAAATGCCGAAGTTTGAAATTTTGGCGAATCCGAACGATAGGTGAGATTTTGATCCGGGGGTTAGAATAGAATTCCGACAATTTATGTAGCTTCGTTATGTGATTTTGGATATGTCCGCAAATGTTCAGGTCATTCGGACGTCGTTTGGTCGGGTTTTAGATCGATTGTGCAATTCGGAAAGTTTTAAGAAATTTAGGCTTGAATTCGATGTGAATTATGGGTTTTGATGTTGTTAGACATGTTTTTATGATTGGAATAAGTTCGTATCATGTTTTGGAGTAGGTTGGTGGTTTTCATTGGGGTCCCGGGGGTCTCGGGGTGAATCCGGGGGTCCAATCGTGCTAATCCATGCATTTTGGAAATGCTGTTAACTGCTGGTGTGTGCTGCAGACGAATGCTCTATGCGATCGCAATGGGCTAATGCGATAACATAGAAGGTTTTGAAGAGGCCAAGTGTTTGTTCCATGCGATCGCGGGAATGGATATGCGATCGCATAGTTCTGGAAGGTTGTGCTATGCGATCGCGTTCAGTCCTATGCGATCGCATAGTGTATAGAGAAGGGGGTCCCAGGCCCAGCTTTTGTCCTATGCGATCGCATAGGTATATTATTGGTGAGCATTGCGATCGCATTGAGGATTATGCGGTCGCATAGAGTAATTTGGCGAGAGTCACAATTTGTTCTATGCGATCGCAACAGTATTCATGCGATCGCATAGAGTAAAGATGTCTGGCAGTGGATTTAAGTCCAGAACAGTCAACCCGCGACCCTCATTCGCAAAACGCCATTTTTGAGCTCCAAGGGAGGATTTTGAAGGGGAAACACTGGGATATCATCGGGAGATCATCGGGGGTAAGAGTCTTGACCTTAATTCGTTAGTTTATCATGGAATCCGTGATTATTTCACTGAAAATGGGAGATTAAAGGTGGGTTTGAGCCCTATGCCTAAAATTTAGAAAACCTTTGATTTGAATGGGCAAACGGAGTCCGATTTCGATAAATTTTATATGCACGGACTCGTATTGAGATAAGGAACCCGAATATATAATTTTCGTGATTTTTCGATAAGCGAACCGGAAGTCGGGTTTTGGCAACTTGTGGGTTTTGGTGTATTTTGAGTTATTTTGATTGGGTAATGCCCAATTGGCCTATTTTGATGTGATTCTATTGATTTTATCAGATACTACACCTGTGGAGGCCGACATTCACGGCAAGAGAGTTATTTCTTAGCGGTTTGGTACCGGAGTCGAGGTAAGTGGCTTGTCTAACCTCGTGTGGGGGAATTTTCACCCCTAGGATATTATGTGGTAGTTTAAATGCCTTGTACGCGAGGTGACGGGCGTGTACATGCGCTGGTTGTTGAACACATACTTTATTTAAAATGTTCGATGAGTGATATTCCTGTCTTTAGCTGTAAATTTGATATTTTACCCGGTAGTGGTTAGAAAAGCATGATTAGGTAGTACTTAACTGTTTAGTTGCCTAATTGTCTTATTTGAACTTCTTGATAATTATTGGCACTATTTTTCGGTGAAGTTATAGTTAAGCATAATTTATTCTCTCTGTGTATTCCTTTATTTGCTGTGCTTGTGGACTGCGGGTTCAATTCCCGGAGACCCAGGGCTGTGGGTTCGATTCCCAGAGACCCGGAGTGATATTGGTAGGGACTGCGGGTTCGATTCCCGAGATCCTGAGTTATTGGTAGGGACTGCGGGTTCGATTCCCGAGATCCCGAGTTATTGGTAGGGACCGCGGGTTCGATTCCCGAGATCCCGAGTTATTGGTAGGGACTGCGGGTTCGATTCCCGAGATCCTGAGTTATTGGTAGGGACTGCAGGTTCGATTCGCGGAGATCTTAAGTTATTGATTACTTATTGAGACATGGGCTGCGGGTTCGATTCCCGGAGACCCAGCGGTACTGTCAATGGGACTGTGGGTTCGATTCCCACAGGTCCTGGACTTGTTTTATTGAGTTGGTTATTTGCTGTTAGCTTAATTGTAGACGGTTGAAGTAATCATCTTATTGTTGTTATTTCGGAAATTATTATCATTTAAACTGTTTATTATTGTTATCATCATTATATTATTGTTTCTCAGTAGGGCCCCGACCTTCCTCGTCACTACTCCATCGAGGTTAGGCTTGGCATTTGCTGAGTACCGCCGTGGTGTACTCATGCTACTCTTCTGCACACCTTTGTTGTGCAGATCCAGGTACATCAGAGCAGGCTCATACTAGGTGATTCCGCAGCTTTCGGGGAGACCTCGAGGTATGATCTGCTACGTCCACGGATCCGGAGGCTTTCCTTCTATTCTAATAGTACTAGCTGACATTTTTCCTTCATTTCGTTGTTAGATACTCTTTACACATATGGCCACAGTTGTATATTCTCTTTTAGTCTGTGTTACCGTGGGATTCCGGATCTTGGTAGCGTTTTATTCAGTGTGTTGACGGATGTATGTGCCAAGCGGCACGGATTACATACCCTTTTTATGCTATTTTTCCGCTGTTTCTTATTTAAGTGTTCAGAGCTTGTATGCTCCGCAACGTGTTAGGCTTACCTAGTCGTAGGGACTGGGTGCCATCACGACATGTTCACGATTGGTGAACTAGGGACGTGACACGGATGACCCGCGCACAGCTGGCGGATACGATGGGGCGGATGACAGGTTTGCACCCGGCGGGCGACCGTGGTGGTTATCGTGTCCAGCTATCATTGATTAGAGCGTCCATGACGGAGTTGCATCCACAGTTTACGCATGAGACAGAGGACCTGTGGATTATTCGTTACACTCGGATGGCATTGCTCATGCTATTTGGGTATATCTTGTTTCCCGACACGTCGGGGAACAAGATATCGATGCGGTTTCTCCACTCTCTGGAGGATATGGAGCAGGTGCAGCATTACAGTTGGGCAGCTGCTGTTCTGGCGTATCTCTATAGGAGCATGTGTCGGGCTAGCATCGGTCCAGCTATTGATATTGGTGGTTTTTTGCCACTCCTTCAGGTGCAAAATACTTCCAAAATTAATTAAGCCCAAATTATATATTGTGAAATGACTCATAATTTACTTCAACATTTGTTCTTAGGTTTGGGCATGGCAGCATATCATGCCACTGCAGCCACCTCTGCCGGCACAGGACTATCCGCCCCTCCCGCTAGCTGTGAGATGGATTCTCCGGCGGGGGAATTACCGAGGAGTGGATGTGCACCACAATCTCCCCCTTATTAGGGACCATTTGGATATGTTGCATGCTGGACAGGTAAACACCTACATAAAGTTGGTTGTTTTAAATGTAGTTGCACTTTGCATACTAATTTGTTGTTATTGGTTGTAGTTCATCTGGATGTCGTACACCGATGAGCTACTTTCCCACCTACCTTCTATTTGCTCGGCAGACCGGCTCATATGGAGCAGCTCCGTCCCACTGATATTTTGGGATGTTGTTGAGTATCATGCGACGGAGCGTGTGTTTCATTAGTTTGGTCGTCATCAGTCGGTACCGAGTGATCCCGTATGGGAGCCTACTCATTATCAGCGTGACGACCGTCACAACATAAGCCGGGATTATGTTGCGTGGCTGCGTCAGCAGGTAGTTCATTGGGAGGAGCGAGATCAGCGCATCCCGCCACCACTAACACCGTACCAAGAGGCTAGTATTGCGCTTTATGAGAGCTAGTACAGACGTCACACTCGACGGCATGTCGGGAACCCCAGCCACATGCTTGACGGCCGATACAGATCGTATGTCGGGAGGCACGAGTCACTGGTATGTTTTTTTTACTTATTAATATCATATAATTGTGGCATAGAGTTATTTAATTACTAATTGACTTATTTCACAGGTTAGTGGGCTTCACCGGGTCTACCAGTCTGGTATAAATATGCAGCAGTATGAAGACACCCCTAGACTGGTTGATTATGGACGGGAGATAGCCCAGATGGCTCGTTTGGCACTGGAGGAGTCGAGGGAGGGCAGTAGGTTAGACCATGAGCCCGAGTATATGGCTCTAGACACGTACCGGAGGGGTAGGCCAATCCCCCGTGCAGGGGCTAGGGGTCGCAGGGGACGACCACGACGTGCCCGGCAAGGGGGCGTTGATGAGCCAGTCGACCTACCTGCAGGGTTTGGAGCTGGGGGGTTTGGAGATGAGTAGGAGGGTTATGTGCCTCATCCAGCTGACCCTTCCAGCAGCATGAAGCGGGGTTTTATGACCCTTCCAGCTGACCTTTCGAGCAGCATGCCCTCATACGAGCCTTGCAGCAGCATTCCCTCATACGACCTTCAGTTGTCATTGCCAGCGACGCAGATGATCCCGTCCGGACCATTGCCGATTATGGGTACCTTTGACGGGGATGTACATCAGTACTTCGCTGGCACATCTATCGCAGGTGAGCATCGGCCGACCCGTGACGTGGATGGCGGTCGTAGGTTGAGTTATCCATCGTCCCCTGCATTTGATGCGGTATGTTTGTATTACTTTTGTTTTTCAATTCTAAATTATTTTTACTTTCGATGCAATAAATTAGTTACATCTGTTTTTATGCAGTCTTCATCCCAGACCATGTTTGAGCATACTACATGCGATGATGAGCTGACCATCGATGAATATACGCAGGACCTCGACGAGACCATTGTGAGAGAAATAATTTGTTAACCATAATAATTTAAATACCTATCTTATTTTATCTAACATTACTTATTTTTTATAGGTTGGTACCGGCCCGACGGGCTATTCCTCCGACCCTGCCGGTTGTGCTGTAGATGCCGCTGCACATCCTCCCATAAAAAGGCGGCTTGACGATGATGATCCAGATAGTGTGCCCGACTGACAGGGGATTCGACTTAGGCTAGCAGCAAATCTGAGGCACAAAGCCTGCGGCACTCATTGATTTCATAATGTATATACACTTGTGTAAATAACATTTATTGTGAATAAATAAATATTTTTTGATTTCATTATTGTGTAAATACAAACAAAGCATTAATAAACGAAACAACACTTCCAATTCAAATATAACTAAAGCAATAAATAGAACAATGAGCCAAATATCTATATATAAAAATATATCAACTAAGTAATCACTTCCAATTTAACCTCCATATTATAATTCCATCGTTATAATTTCGAGATGACTTATTCCCTACCAAATGACGCATATATGTATAGTTTAATTCTCAAATGAACACTGACATTAAATCAAGATTCATTGGGAAAGTGCCCAATCTTCATATTTGTGTAGAAAGTAGGGACGTACAAATCTAACCGAAAAATTATACCGTTAAAGTAGAACACAAACATAATATTCCAATAAAACCTAAAATTGTACAATACAAACACAAACATACTATTACAGTTAAACTAAAATGCCACTTAAACGAGAGTAAAATCAAGTAGACAAACCTAAAACACAACTAAACACATAGTATGAATTGTTTCATCTATGGGCTTCCATTTATTCTGCGTTCTAGCCACTTAAATTGTTCTAGCAGTCATTCTTGTTCGTCTTCTAACTCTTTTACTCTCGCCTTAAGCTCCACAATTTCCTGTTTATTTTTTTGGTTTTCTTCCGTAACTGCTGCCAATTTCCATTCTGCTTTCAGTTTTTTATTCTTTACTTCCCTCACCTCGTCCTTGAGTTCTATCCTTCTTATATTGCTATTGTAGCTGCTTACTGCTTCGGCTAACCACATATTATGCAGATTAAGCATCCGTTCTCTGTAGTTTGCTTGGAGACATCGTTCCTCAGCCCATTCATTAAACTCACACATTGGTTCATTCGGATTTTTGTAGCAATCCATCTGGTTAATGCACATCCAGTAGTTACGTCCAACATCATCACCTTCCCAACATGTTTGTTGCACACATTTTTTTCCACAGTAACACACTGGTGTACCATATTGAGCCATTTAAAATATCGCACAGTAACACACTTTGATAATATCAAACGTTTGTAAGAAATATTTGCGTTTTGTAAGATTTTGAGCACATGTAATGACTGTAATGAGCCCGGTATTTATAGGCAACATGTAACATAAATCGTCATATAATACGACGAATTGCATTTCGTAGTATTGAACTACGAATTACAAAAAATTTTAGCTTTTTCGTATGAAAGGACAACTTTACATTTCGTAGTATTGAACTACGAATTACATTTCGTAGTATTGAACTACAAATTACATGGACACGACAAATCACATGATTTTCAGCTTTTTTCAAATAAAAGGACAAATTTACATTTCGTAGTATTGAACTATGAATTACATTTCGTAGTATTGAACTACGAATTACACGGACATGACAAATCACATGATTTTTAGCTTTTTTCAAATAAAAGGACAAATTTACATTTCGTAGTATTAAACTATGAATTACATGGACGAAATGACATAGTCATGACAATTCACATGATTTTCATAACTTCACTTTTCGTATTATTATAGACTCAAAATTTTCCAGTATTGAACTACGAATTGCATAGAGACTACGTAGTATTTGGACATAACCTTTTAAAATTCCACAACATCACATTAAGAAAATTAGAACAAGATACGTAATTTGAAGAATAATTTTATTTCAAATGTACAAAACGTACTACAGACATATATTACAACTAATAATACAAAAATAAAGAACTGATGTTATGGTTGATAGTTGGGTACATTGGACGAACTTGCACCTGAAGGACATTTACGGCGGTCATGTCCAGTTTGGGAGCATATGCTACATTTACGTGCATAAACAGACTCACCAACATCCATTTGGTTCGGTATACGTGTTCTCTTTTGCACTCTCAGCTTGCGCAAGTACTCCTTGTTACATACCAACTTAAAAGGTTTCGGTGGCCAATAATGCTCAGCACCTAATGGATGTAACTTTCCACTATACGTGTCTACGTACGTTGCAACAATGTAGTTTGTTGCCCCATAGCCAACTTTTTGAAAGCACTTTAATGCACGTGGGCACGACATGTGGTAGATGGTCCATTTCCTACATGAACATAACCTTCTATTTTCATTCACCGTATGTACATTATTCCCACGGTGTCCACGATTAGCGGTCTTAACTTCAAAAACACCCAGTTCATTATCGTACTGAAGAAAAGAATGCCACCGTGCTCGCTTCCTGTACCTTTCGAATCTTACCATGGGTATTGGCATAAATTCAACACCCCTATCCAACAATGACGATGCAGCTGCATGCCTTTCAACAAACCTCTCTGCACTCTGTTTGAAAGTCATGCGGACCGTGGCAGTGACAGGCAGTCCACGGGCAGATTTCAACAGGCCATTAAATGACTCCGACACATTCGTGGTGAGGGCTCCCCATCGTCTGCCACCATCAGCATGCAATGTCCACATTTGAGAGTCATGTTGCATCAACCAAGTATAGGCTCGTGGTTCCATCTGCCGGATTGCTTTCATGCACCTCGTGAATTTACAGAGCTGGTGCTCGGTTGCAGCCATCCACATTAAGTCATGCAATGCCTTGTCAGGAAATCTCTTTTAAAAATTGGCCTTTAGGTGCCTCACACAGTAACAGTGGTATGCATGCGGTGCCTGCCATTCAGGCAAGTAACGTACAAAACTTAAAATACCACCATGCCGATCAGATATTAGACAAATACCTGAACGCTGTTTGACAACGTGCTGCTTCAAGTGGTTCAAGAATTGCGTCCACGTCTCTTCACTTTCGTTCGCACAAATGGCCAAAGCTAGTGGAAATATTTGGCCGTTGGCATCTATAGCAACTGCAATCAAAAGCTTAATATCATACATTCCATAGACATGAGTACCGTCTATGGAAATTACAGGACGACAATGCACAAAACCATCTATTGCTTGTTTAAATGACCAAAATAGATAGTTGAATATAAATTCTGACCTGCCAGGACTTCGCTCGCGCCTCCATTCAACAATAGTACCGGGGTTAAATTGTTGCAGTGCAGCCATGTACCCTGGGAAGATTTGAAAAGGACTTATCCCAGTCGCCATAAATTAGTTCAAAGGCACGTTTGCGATCGAGATGTGCCTTTCTTTTAGTTATAGTACAACTATACTCCTTGTGGACAGCTGTAATACACTCTTTAATCTTAAATCTAATAGACACTTCGAAAAATGGAACCAAGACAAGGGAAATCAAGTCAACATCCAGGTTGAAGTGGTTCTCATTGAATGTGTCCATTTCACATCTATGTTCGCTAATAAATTTACCAACTTTCCACAAACCTGATTTTTTCTTTGTAGCACGGAGCATCCAGTGACAGCCCAAGAACCACCTACGATATATAGCCTTGTATCTATCCGTAGTTGACTCACTTACCGTCACCTCACGACACTTCCTTATGCTATAGATTTTTACAGCCCTAACTAGGCGAGCTTTGTCACGGAAATACATGCCCTTTGTAAGAACAGCTGGTCTAGATTCATCCCACATCTTCGAACATAATTCATCATCATCCCTTGTCAATGCATCAACATTAGGCATGGCGGGAAAATTATCAAGGTATGGCATATTTCTCTCATGAAAAGGCACGTGTGATTCATACACTATTGGTCTAACGGGGGGAGGGGGGGTAGAGGAACATGCTCCCTAGTCAACTCAGGTTCCACATTCACTTCCCCCTCCTCATCGTCACGCTCCTCATCATCACCCTCCTCACGGAAGGGTGTCTCATCACCAGACTCATCCGCATTGTTATCGTAATCACTATCATCCTCCTGACTCTGCGCATCTGCTAAGTCACGAGTAGAAACATCGTCTACGGGCAACTATGTTAGTCCAGGAGCTTCAAGAAGCTCGTTTTCACTGCATAAAACCAACAAAAATTTAAGTATCCTAATAGTTAGGAAAAATACTGTACATATCACTATATCACTTTACTTACAAATTGTATTGTCTTGAAGTTTCATGCTGGCTATCTTGAGGTTGCTGATAACTACCAGAGGGACCACCGTGCTCCAATACTGCAGAGTTCTGCAAATTCCAACTAGGGACGTGGTCCTAATTTGTCAAATTCAAATCCGGACGGTACAACCTATGAAAATTAGAACTATTAATACAAATCCAATTAAAATATCAAGAAAAACATTTCACTAAATTTAAGTTTACCAGTCGTCTTGTTGATTATACGAAGTAGTAACATTATTTTCTAGCTGCTCATTCGCCTGTGGTGACAAGTTCAAATCAAGAGAACCTCTTCCATCTCCAACCTGTCCGCCTAATGCTGCTCCAAAATAACCACCAAATGATTGGGGGTTATCAATTATACGCACTCCCTCATTACTACTAAGGTCTTCAACCTTCACATACATTTTTAATAATTTTATTACAATGTATTCTCTATATTCGTCCGGAACCCGCAAAAAATCTCTAAGACTTTCATCATAGTCAATGTTAAACTCAGAATAATAAGCAAACCCATGCGGGGTCACTCAATAAGGAAATCTTCCGGTTACTTTAATGCTAACCGAACGCCTCCGCTCACTCATTTTTTACGTAACAACGATACCAAAGTATCGTACTCCATATTAAACGACAATTTAACATGACACTGTGGAAGAGAGCCATACCTCACAGAGTTATTATCCACAACAACCTCACCCCCCAATACAATGAAACCCTTATTTTGGCAACTTCAGACATTATAAAAAATGGATTGATAAGGAGAAGAAAGAATAAGCGTTTGTTTGAAGTTTAAGTGTTGATGGAGTTTCCATGAAGTTCTATCGTCTATAAATAAGGAAATTTTGAGCAATTTTTCAATGAAATTCGCACTACAAAACTACGAATTATGAATTTTAATTAAAAGTGGGCCCCATTTGTAGCCTATTTCGCAGTTTTGTACTGCGAAATAGCCTAATTCGCAGTACAAAACTGCGAAATAGGCCAATTTTCAAAAACCGGCCATTTGTTTTTTTAAAAAAATAATTAAAGGTAATTCGCAGTATAAAACTGCGAAATGCACTAACGGCCGTCAGTGTATTTCGCAGTTTTATATTGCGAATTGCCTATTTTTATTTTTTTTTAATTTTAAAAGCATAATTTTTGTTTTATTAGTTATTATTTAGGTTCTGGAGTCTCTAAACATGCACGCATTGCTCGTCTGCGTAGCTCTCTATTCACTACTCAAAATATGTGTTTTTTAAAAAGCAAAAGTTGCGAATCTGCTGGTTTGTGAATCGCAGTTCTACCAATCCAAGGTTTGCCTCCTCTTCCGAGATGTTTTGCAAGATCTTGCTCTAACAGATTTGTAATTTTCTCGACTAATAGTTTTTCCGTCATTATGGATAATGCTTTTAACTATGTCATCATCTGCTCAATGTTGTGTTTATAATTTGGTCACGTTCTTGTTCTGTAGAAACATAGAGAATAATTTGTTCTCTGGGCATATACCATCAAAATTGTTGAGCATCCCCACCTTCAGGTAAAACCTAGAACTTTTGGCCGTATTTATTTTAAAATTTCTTTTGAATTGATTGAAATCCATTTTATTCAGTCTTCAAGTCCTGAATATGAATTGGAGTATCTTATTTCTCTTTATTTTAATTTGGCTTCATCTTTCTGTATTTTATCAAAAAATTTTGAGGTTTTAGGGCTAGATATATAAGGGGAGCCTTGGTGTAACTGGTAAAGGTGCTATCATGTGACTAGAAGGTCACGGGATTAAGCCGTGGAAACAACCTCTTGCAAAAATACACGGTTAGACTGCGTACAATAAACCCTTTTGGTCCGGCCCTTCCCCGGACCCCACACATAGCCGGAGCTTAGTGCACCTAGAAACCCTTTTTTTAGGGCTAGAGATAAGATTGCACTATTTTGATTTGAAGATATTTGATGTAGCTGTGTTTGTAATAGATTTTTTTATGGGAAGCCAGTATAACTGCTCTTTCTCACGAATCACTCTTTAATCAATCAATCAACAATCCCAGTTCGTGGCTATTATTAGTCGTCTTTATCCGTTCTACTTTATGCATCATCTTCTAAATCACTCATAACTTTAGCTAAATTCTATTTTCTGTGAGAATTATCATGTATAGGTGGTGTTTGTTGTGAAAACTCTTGAGGTTTTTGAAAAACGTTTTTGATAAGAGTAATAGTCTTGAACAATTTGATTGGTCAAAGTGAACTTACAACAACAACCAACGACCAAAAACAGGGTAATTCCACAAGTGGGGCCTAGAGGTTAGATTGAACTTACAATGGCTGAATAATTAACATGAAACCTTTCTTGATAGGATAAGCTTAGACATGCCTTAATAGTCAGTTGGTGCACTTTAGGGAAGCCAGTTAGATAGCTTTTTTCTTATTTCATGAAAAGTTCTTTTGCATACTTATAAACGTCGCTACCTCACATGGTGAATTCTATATATTTGGTCAGACGTGCAGGGAACCGCTTTAACAATACTATCATCCCTTCGCCACCTGTGATATCACCTTCTCCAATACCATTTGCAGTGTTTTCTCCAGATGTAGCCCCTTCACAGCCATTTACTGTACCATCAGGACAAGGATTACAACACTCTGGAAGGCAAAAGAGTAGTAATTCAACCAAACACGTCAAAATTATTGCTATAGCCAGATTACTTACCCTTGTCATACTTGGATCGGGTGTTTACCTTTTGATGTCATGATTCTTAAAAAGAATAAGAGAGTCCCAAAAAGAAGCCAAGGGGCATCATGCATATGCATATAGTTCATCAAGGGGGCCCGAAACACGATCAATCCGTGCGAAAACCTTATTATGATGCACAAAAAGGTTAATAGTAAATTTGTGTACTTTCTTCTTATGGATTTCTGTTTTTCATTTCTTACCTATTGTTCTTAATGGCATTGAGATGACAATATGGATATGTTCAAAAGAAGCAGGTCTGAGGCCAGTGACTGGAAATGGGAAAGCTCAAGGGAACATCTCACTGAATGCTTCTGAGGCTGTGCACCATAAAGGCATGAAGAGTACAACATCATATACAGACAATGATCTAGATTCGGAGATGGAGTCGATGGTATCGGATATTCTTCCCCCACTGCCACCACCTCTTCTTTCAGATCTTTCTGCTGAGAGGATGGTTGTAAATCCAATTTTGCCCCCAATTACATCTGTCAAACATGCTATGAAGAATGTAAATTCTGCAGAGTTCTTCACCATTGCCTCTCTTCAGCAGTATACAAATAGCTTTTCTCAAGATAATCTTATTGGATGAGGCATGATTGGCACAGTCTACAGAGCCCGAGTCTCTCAAAAAAGTAAGCATCTTTATGTTTCACCAGCTTCACATCAGTAGATACTGTGTGACATTTTCAGTTTCATTTCACCCTTTAAAGGTGGAAATTACTCGTTATTTGTATTAAAAGCATGGTTTGTGGTAGCAGGCATTTCTATATACATTGTACTGAAGATGTTCGATGGGTCCGTTTTTGTTAAATTCGAGTTCTGCATAGCAGTAGTAGTCCAGCCTTATAGATGGCAACAATTTCCTTTTGTAGACTGTAGATAAACCTAACACGCCTCTTGATCTTTTGAGTTAGTTTACTGCTTTCCCGTTACCTATTTGTATTCCTCATGTTTGTATAACCTATTTAGTTTCCGTCACAATCAGAAGGCGCTGACACTTGACTATTTCTTGATGTTCTTTGTTTTGTTAACTATTGGCAGTCAAGAAACTGGATACTGGTGCGACCAGGCATCAAAGTGATCAATAATTTGTTGAGATGGTGTCCAATATATCTAGACTTAAGCATGAAAACATTGTAAAACTTGTGGGTTACTGTTTGGAGCATGGGCAACGGCTACTTGTCTTTGAGTATTGTAGAAATGGAACTCTCCACGAAGCATTGCACTTAGATGATGAGATCCACAGAAAACTTTTCTGGAGTTCTCGTGTACGTATTGCACTTCAAGCAGCAAGAGCACTAGAAAAAATATTGAAAAATGTTGAATGATACTAGCCTTTAAGCGATTGGAACTTGTTTTAATGATGTGTAGATCTCAATTCCGCTGGTCAAATGGTTGTTAAGTCAGCTCTGCTTGTTTCCAGCTTAAATTTTTGATGTCCCACAATTTATTCCTGTAGCACAATCCTTAGCTTGTAATCATTTAGGGATTGAGTTACTTCTTGCTGTTTCACTGAAAAAGGTACTTGCATGAAGTTTGTCACCCACCTATTGTCCACCAGAACTTCAAGCCCGTTAATGTTCTCCTCCATGATGAGCTTGCTGTGCGTATATCAGATTGTGGGTTGGCACCTCTGATGTCATATGATTCTATAACACATGTGATCTATAAGTTAACATTTCTGATGATTGGTTGATTGTTTGTAAATAGAATCTGGAATCCAATTTCACTTCTTCCCACAAAATACAAACAATTATAACAGGAGATTCTTGGTATTTATTTTGAATTCATAATAGCATGTTAGCCTTTTGGTATGTTATCTTCATTGAAGAGTGATGACACAGCAAAGCGCTTGCAAGATGAAATACAATCAATCAAGGCACAAAATGTTGGTTTAATTTCTCGTTTGCTTAACACCCTTTCTACTACCTATATGCAACTTATATTGTTGCCTTTTATAGGTACAATTGCAGCATAAAATTAAACAAGAGGCTGAATGTCGCCAAATGCAAGTTTGGTGTAATGGATTTCTATTCATGGTTATCTGTTCAGGGCATCTTCAATGTCGCCAAATGCTAGAATGACATGAATTGCTTCCCTTGAGAATATGTTAATCATTTCATCAAATTCTCTAGTTGCCATGGCTTCACAACTTTCTGAAGCAGAAGAATGAGAGCGTGCCTTCAGCAATCGTGGACGATGGAACTAGCTCTGGTCAATAGGGGATGAAAAAAGTTTACTCCAATATATGTTCAATTCTCTTGCTGATGCAAGGTATCTACTGATGCGTTTTGTATCTTGTAATACGAATTGTTATTATCTGAAGCTTCATAAGTAGAAATAACTAGAATCTTTATGCTCTGTATTCAAGAAGGAAGTGCGAAAGGAAATAGAGAAACTGAAGGTCTACTGCAACTAAAACAATCTGAAACACTAGATAGGACTTTTGAGCGTAGCAGTGGAATGTGGATTTGGAGAATACTGCTTAGGTCCAGTAGTTAGAGTTTTCAATCCAAAAAGATTTTGTATCTTGTAGCCTTGTTGATATTTCTAGATAACACCTGATGAATTTAGAGTGCCTTTGGGGTAAGCGATTTAACCACAGCTAGTGTAAATTTACATATATTATTTTACCAATAGTTGTTAATCATCGTCTTTTCAAAATTTTTACTTACAGCTTTGGAAATTGAAGCTACAAGTCGAGATGAAAGTTTAGAAGAAACACAAACTCATTATTATTTTGCTAGGTCTGTTATGTAAAACATGATATCATAGTTCGCTCAGGATATTAGCTAAGTTTTTTTGTTAAGGTGTTGAGCAAATATTGAAACTATACAACACCATGTGATGTTAACACTCTAATTAATAACTTTTTATATAGCAATTTGACATTTATTGATAAAAATAACTTTTTTGTGACATCAAGCTTTAGGACTGCTTGTGGTAATAAGAGATCAGAAATATAGTCGACATTAAAGTTACTACAATTATTCAAAATAGGGAC
>JASVEL010004823.1:0-92657 GCA_032618575.1 Nicotiana noctiflora
CTTATAAAGACGCAGTCCAAAGTTCAGAAGATGATAAGTGGAGGATTGCCATGAATGGTGAATTACAGTCCCTTCATCAGAATCATACATGGAGATTGGCCAATCTCCCGAAGGGAAAGAAAGCAATTGGGTGCAAATGGGTATTTGCAAAGAAAGAAGGATTTCCTAACCAAGAAGATGTTCGCTACAAAGCAAGATTGGTGGCCAAAGGATATGCTCAAAAGGAGGGAATTGATTACAATGAAGTATTTTCTCCAGTTGTAAAACATTCCTCCATTCGAATTATGTTGGCTTTGGTGGCACAATTGGATTTGGAACTAGTTCAGATGGATGTAAAAACTGCGTTTTTATATGGAAACTTGGAGGAGGAAATCTACATGACTCAGCTAGAAGGATTCAAAGTTGTTGGAAAGGAAAATATGGTTTGCAAACTTGAAAAATCGTTGTACGGGTTGAAACAATCTTCTAGACAATGGTACAAGCGATTTGACAAGTTTATGTTGCAGCAAGGGTACAAGAGAAGCAAATACGATCATTGTGTGTATTTGCGCAAGCTTAAAAATGGTTCCTTTATATATCTTCTCCTACTATATGTTGATGATATATTGATAGCTTCCAAGAATTCGGAAGAAATTGATAAGTTGAAGATTCAACTGAAGAAGGAGTTAGAGATGAAGGATCTGGGTGAGGCGAAGAAAATTCTTGGCATGGAGATAATAAGAGATAGACGTTCAAAGAAACTCTGTTTATCTCAGAAAGAATATTTGAAGAGAGTACTACAACGTTTTGGCATAGATGACAAGACTAAGCCAGTTAGTACTCCACTTGCTCCCCATTTTAAGCTAAGTACTACTATGTCGCCATTGGATGAAGCTGAACGAGAGTATATGTCAAAGGTACCATACGCAAATGATGTTGGTAGCTTGATGTATGCAATGGTTTGCACGAGACCCGACATTTCACAAGTTGTTAGAGTTATTAGCAGATATATGCACAATCCGGGAAAGGAGCATTGGCAAGCTGTGAAGTGGATTCTATGGTATATTCATAATACTGTAGATGTCGGGTTAATTTTTGAGCAGGAAGACAATCAGTCTGTAGTTGGATATTGTGACTCAGATTTTGCAGGTGATCTGGACAAACGAAGATCAATTACTGGTTATGTGTTTACTTTTGCAAAGGCACCGGTTAGTTGGAAGTCTACTTTGCAGTCAACAATTGCTTTGTCTACAACAGAGGCAGAGTACATGGCTATTACAGAGGCTGTAAATGAGGCAATTTGGCTTCAAGGATTGCTAAAGGAGCTTGGTGTTGAACAAAAAAGTATCAGAATTTTTCGTGATAGTCAAAGTGCTATTCAATTAGCGAAGAACCAAGTTTATCATGCAAGGACGAAGCACATTGATGTTCGGTATCACTTCGTACGAGAAATCATAGAAGAAGGTGGAGTCACGGTGAAGAAAATTCATACTACGGAGAATCCTGCTGATATGCTAACAAAGGTGGTGACTGCGATCAAGTTTCAACATTGTTTGGATTTGATCAACATTGTTGAACACTGACCATTGAAGATGAAGACACAACCAAAATTTGTTATAGAGAGAAAATTGAAGATGTGGAATTTTTGCCAAGGTGGAGATTTGTTGAATTTGTCAAAAATTTTCATCCCACATCGGTGGGGAGCATGTAGTGGGTAGGATTTTTTCCTATAAAAGAAGGCCTAATGTTTATGATTTAAACACACCTCTCATTTGCCTTCTTATCTTCTTAAGACATTTGTATCTTCTCTCTTTAGTATTATTTTACTTGTATTTGGAGTGGAATAAAATATTGGTTGTATCCGATGAGTAGGCAAAATTAGCCGAACCTCGTAAATTCTGGTGTTCCTTTATATTGTTGCTTTATTGTCTTATATATTATTTGGTGGTTGCCATAATTTTTGGTATAGTAGTTGTGACTCATTCACACTATATACATTTGGCTTCCGCAACATGTATAATATAACCATTACCATCTATGCTGGATTGCTGGTAAGTAGCTGGAACTGTCTCTGTTGCTGAATCTGTTACATAGTGTTCTCCTCGTCACTTGTTTGCATCGAGATGTTTTAAGTGTTTTTCTACATTTATAATAATGTAGGGCGATAATGTCTTTTTATTGCTGTTAGGAGCTATGATTTTCTTTATCTTCATCTTTTGCTGCTCGAATATGAGAATCTGTACATATTATCTATTATATCCAATTATGTGAAATTGAAGGAAGCTCTTATTCCATAAATTATAAGGAAAGCTCCACGAGTAAAAGAAAAATATCGCGTAGGGGTTTTGTTATCAATTGAAGTCCTTCTGAAGGTACATCACTTGCGACTGCTTATGCGTCTGTCGTGATGACTTGAACCAAGTAGATTCTAGGTAGAAGTGGTCCTTCAACTGACTTATTGAGGAAATAAAAAATCAGTGATCGATCCCTCTAAATTGACATCATTCTGATTGGAGAATATTTCTCTGTCTGTCTGAGCTTTAAGCTTTACATGCACATTTTCATGGATCCGTGCTGACACTTATTATGATAAACTTCATGGAGGTCCATCCATGGAAATCGACATCCCGGGAGATGCTTGATCTTTATAAAATTGTCAATGTTGCAAGAACCAGTTCGTAGTTTGTGCTCAGGAGATGCTGAGTGGTTGAGACAATGGTATAGTAACCTGAAGATCTCCAGGTTAGAATTGCAGCTATTAATATTTTAATGTGGCCTAAGTTGGTTCTCTATATATTTGTATCTTATCTACGAGCACAAGAATTGACTTTTCTTGTTTGAAAATGAATGTTCTAATCAAAGGATGTATGCTAAAATTTTCTCTTTTTCATAATAAATTGAGCCAAGTTTTTGCACATAGTTTCTCCTTTTTCATTTCCTTTTATGGCGACCATCAAATTATACGCATGTTATGTGACAGTATAGGTATAAATTGTGATTACGCGCTTGTGTGCAATATACAAGTTCCTCCTTTCTTGCATATAAAGTTATAATCATATGACCTAATAAACCCTCCCCTCATTTTTTGATGGAACACATTGTTGTGTTATCTCATTTCGTTTCCTTTTGGTTTCTTTTGTTTGTCCTTTTGCCATACTTGAATTTCAGCATCTCAGAAAATGAGTCGCAGGATTTCTTTTCTTTAAACAGAGCTGACATACAGGTCACAACAGTAGGCAGAAAGAGTTATTAATATAGAAAAATGACTCATTCCCCACCCCAGTAAACAACACTGTTCTGTTTTCTTCTTTATCCCTATCTCTTTGGCCTTTCCCCTCTCGTAATTTTGTGGTTGGATTCCTGGCCTGACTCTGATCTTTGACACTCGTTAAAAATCATACTAATAATTCTTTTCATTACTGATATATTATTGTTTTAGCAGCAAAGCAATCTGTAAATCATCCTTAAATCATCAGAATCTGCAACTTTATTAGTAGTACTGCACAGTCAAAAGAAGCTTCTCTACAATGAGGTTCATACCATTTCTTTTTACTAGACAACAAGTCAATGATACTCCCTCCGTTTCAATTTATGTGAACACATTTGACTGGGCACGGAGTTTAAGAAAAGAGAAAAGACTTTTGATCTTGTGGTGTAAAATGAGCCACATTTATTTTGTATGGCTATAAATCATTGCATAAAGATAAATTGTTTTCAAATAAGGAAATGGGTCATTCTTTTTAGCGCGGACTAAAAAAAAAAAGTTCACATAAATTGAAACGGAGGGAGTATATATTTCTCGCAAAATGATATCTCTTCCATTCTATTTTTTGTGACACTTCCATTTTTAGTATGTCACAGAAAGATGTCACATTTCTATATTTAGAAATTATTTAATCGTATGAGTATCATCTTCACTTTACAAGAAATAACATTTGATCTAAAAGTCACCTTATTATGTGGAGGCATTTCATTGTTGGTAGGAGTGTTCATAAAAACCCGAAAAACTGAACCAAACCGAAAACCAAATCAAACCGATCAAAAAAATCGATATTTTTTTGTTTGATTTGGTTTTGATTTTGAATTTTAAAAACTGATCAAATGTGTTTTGGTTTTAATCAGAAAAAAACAGAACCAAACCGACTGTAGAAGTAGCTATTTCAAATTTATACACACACACAGATATATATATATATATATATATATATATATATATATATATATATATATATATGTGTGTGTGTGTGTGTGTGTGTGTGTGTGTATTATTACACAAAGTTTCAAAAATTTTATGGTAAATGTTAATAGTTTGCACTTTTAATCTAGTTCTTTACCTTTACATTCTAGTTTGATTGGTAGTTTTCTTTTGTTTAGTGTATGAATCGATTTTGTATTAAAAATAACATATTTTTAATTGAGTCCTTAAATTATTCATCACTATTTGATTCAATTATCATCAATATATCTTGGTAAATAGTAGATTTCTCAAAGTGCAATTGATTTGATAGTGTTGAATATGTGTTTGGTAGTGTATGTCTTATATTTAAGAAAAAACCGACAAATAACCGAAAAAACTGAAAAACCAACATAAACCGAATCAAGAAAAACAGACTTAATTGGTTTGGTTTGGTTCTAATATTTGAAAAATCGACTTACTTGGTTTGGTTTCTCTTTAGGAAAAAATCGATCCAAACTGAACCATGAACACCCCAAATTGTTGGTAGTAAGGATCACTTTGATATTTTTAACTTATGTGTCAATTTTTTAAAATAAATTTCTTAGTACATTACCGTCATATAAAATGATATGACAAAATATGGGAAGAAGGAAGTATAATAATATTCAGGTATTAACCAACAAAACATTTAAAGAAAAGAAAGTAACAAGAAGGCTCCATATCTGAAGCAACAACAAAAACTAGTGAAAGGAGAGAATCTTCCCTTTTTGCCCTTCTCTTTTCGCATTGTATAGGTTATGGCCCATAGCCAGAAAAGGTGACCCTGCACCACACTCCACAGTCTCTCTTGATATGCTCAGAACATGAATCTTTTTTACTACTATTATTTAATCTGTCCTCCCAAGTTGTCCAACCTTGCAAAAACAACACATCTGTCTCTAACAAGAATAAAAAAATCAAATACTTAGTAATATCAATTACCAATTTCTTACACGGTCACCTTCAAGTCTGTAATAACAATCATGGTACAATAATATATGTGCATTTTACTATACACACAATAAATTTAACTGTCGGCATAAGACCCAAAAAAAATGGTTTAACTTGAAAGAAATTAAAATTAGTAAAAGTGTTGCTGCACTGGCAATGGCCAAAAATTGGTCTGATCTTCCACATTGGTAAACATGTTGCAAAATCCTTCTTCATTGACAGTTTGGTCTACTTTATAAGCTGTTGGAAAAACATCATGGTTATTGAGTGGACTGTTTGTTGATGATGTTCTTGTTGTGGTTCCAAGATTTACGTCTATAGTACTGTTGTTCTCATCGCCACTTCCATTGTTGTTCCAATTACATCCTTCGTTTTCCTTGTTCAGATTAAACAATATTGGTGCTGTACCTCCAGCTGATTCTCGGTTTCCCAGACTCAATAACTGCAGCTGACCACCAGAATCATCAATGCCAAACATAAACTATTAAAACCTTGGGAATTGTGTGTGAGTAGGGACCCAAAAATAAGTGTGTAATTAAATAATAATAAAAAAATTCAATTTGTTTTTACTTTTTTACGCTTATGTGCATATTCTTAAAAAAAACGGAGAAGGGCCTAAATTGCCCCTCAACTATCAGATTTGGTCTAAAAATGCCCCTCATCCACCTATCGGGCCAAATATGCCCTCTGTTAATATTTTTGACTCACAAATGCCCTTTAAGTTAACGGAAGGACACGTGTCATCCTCTTATTGGTGCATTCTAAATATTTCATAATTAATTAAAAAGACACATTATTCATACCTGAAAAATAAATAAAAATTTTCTAAAATACTTACAAAAGTTTTTTACTAAAATAAGATTTTTTTTTCCAGTTTTTAACTTTTGTAAGTATTTTAGAAAATTTTTATTTATTTTTCAGGTATGAATAATGTGTCTTTTTAATTAATTATGAAATATTTAGAATGCACTAATAAAAGAATGACACGTGTCCTTCCGTTAACTCAAAGGGTATTTGTGAGCCAAAAACATTAACAGAAGGGCATATTTGGCCCAATAGGTGGATGGGGGGCATTTTTAGACCAAACCTGATAGTTGAAGGGCATTTTAGGCCCTTTTCCGTAAAAAAAATTATCTCTCATTACATTAACTTACTAAGATTTAATATTTTCTTAATAAGCGTGTTAAAAATAAATTGAACGCTTATTATGGACCGGATGGAGTATGGTTTTGTCAACTCATTAAACAATCATTTAATCAAGAATTACTCATTTGACTAAATAGTCCTTTGCCTATCCACAAAATGAGAAACAATTATTGAGATACTTCCATACAATTTTACAGCATCATTTATTAAAACAATGGCAGATTTGAAAGAAACACAATAAACGTACGTTCTTGATTTTCTAATAAATTGATTTCTTGCTTTGGAATAATATGAATTACATGAAAACCATTTATGGGACTGGATCCAAAATTTTAATAGTTTTGTGGATATTTTATTGGTGAGAGAGTGAGGAAGATGTATATCTAATTTAACCATACTTAAATACTAGTTGTATAACGCCAATGATCAAATACTAGAAACCAAATTAAACCTAAACTAATTTCAGGTAAAAAATATCTAAAAATGCAATATGGAGTGAGTTTCCCAAATAGCCTGCCCTAAGCAGGATCCAAAGATGTTGAAGTCAAATTCTAGTCTGAATATAAAAGTCAAGTTCAATAGTGTTAGGTACCTCAGAGTGAAGTTTTTTGTTTAGAGTCTTGAGTGCATCATTATCAGCCTTAAGCTTATCACACTGTCTCTTCAAGATTTCGTAATCTTTCTCCAATTGCTTAGTTTTACACCTAGCTCTTCTGTTCTGGAACCAAATTGCAATCTGCCTTGGTTTCAACCCTAAAGCTCTAGCCAGTTGCATTTTCCTCTCAGGCTCAAGTTTGTTCCCCATCTCAAAACTTCTCTCAAGTGCCTTCACTTGTTCCAAATTCAGCCTCCTCTTCTTCTCCCCAAGTAAGTGTGAAGAGCCATCATCATCAGACATGTCATCCTCCACTCTCGATTCTTGATTATGATCAAATGACATTGCTCTCCTCATTAACAACGGTGAAATTCCTGCATATAAATTTGTCATATTCCTACTATTATATATATATGCTAGCTAGTTCACATAGTGGTAGATCTAGACTAGACACCGTGATGCAGTATGAAATGAACCTATCATTTTTTTATACGAAGCTTATAGATATGTATGTGAAATTAAAGTCAGTAAAATTAAAATGAATATAAAACTCATAATTTAGAAAATGTATTTGGTTTAATGTGTGGAAAAGATTATAAAGAGCAGCTAGCTCTCTAGCAAAAATCTTGGATTCATCAAAAAAAAAATACATAGAGATAAACTGAGAGAGATAGAGAACCTTGAAATTCTTGATGAGGAGGACAAGAAGAGGGAAAGACATGACTAGGGAAGGAGGAAGGGAGATCATCATTAGCTACTTCAAAATCAAGAGAATTAGTTTCTGGTGCAAATGCCATGGTACCTGTACTACTAAAAAGCATGTTATCTTATGCACAAAGTAAACCAATTAAAGTCATATATATCTTCTTTTTTTTGAGGTGTACTTAATTAATAAGTCAAGAGGTGTAATGGGGAGGAGAGGTTTTGAAGTGGGAACATGGAAGGTGACAAGGGGGGAACATTAACATGGGGTGGCAAGATGGCAAGACTGGCCAGCCAGCGAAGTTCATAAATTATTTTTTGTTAACAAATTAACAACACATAACGTGAAATGTTATTATTAAATTTATTATCACCACAAATATTCTCCTTACTTGCAATGTGATGCCCTTGTATTTTTCCTATGACTTGCGCTTTAGGTATCTATATAACAACTAACAAGTCCAACTTTTTTAAAGCGCTACGTACTACTTCCTCTTCGGTCCAAAATAAGTAATTTTTTGGATGTTTTCACATATATTAAGAAAGTCATCTTTTAGCATTAATTAGCAATAAAATTGACCATTTTAACCTTACTATCTCACATAAACACTCCTAACACATATTCCAACACTATTTACTCCAAGGACAATGTCGGAAAAATATCATTAAGTCATTCTTGAAATCCGAAAAAATCACTTATTTTGGATCACAAGAAAAATGCCAAAAAATCACGTATTTTGGACCGGAGGGAGTATATACAATGTCTATATGTATTTAAGATGTAAACTCTCTAGGCTAGAGCTATATGCACTCTAGTTGGCTCAAAAGTTAAAAGTGTACTTTTAGAGCTAGAAAATAATAAAGAATATGGAAAGGTAAATCGTAATCAAATATAATAAGTTTAGAGATGTAAGAATGATAACTATGCTATAGGTCTAATATTATAAGATGATATTATGAATTCAAAAAATGTTGTTTGTTAGAAGCAAGAGATAGAGAGAGAATTAGAGAGTTGTATTATTCAATAATAATACTGATCGCCTTTACAATGGGAATGTCCCCTTTATATAAGAGGATGCCTTCTTTAAAATAATAATAAAAATACCAAACGTGGTCGACATCCTCCTAGCGAGGAGGCCTGGTTTTCAACGATATCGCATTCGTTCTTATATCCGAGTAAGGGCCGTACCCTTACTGTAGCAGATATACGCTTACTAGGCGTTCCCTCCGGCGTAGAGGCAGCCAAATTTGACTCCATACATACTCCACAAAGTCAATTTGATTCAATGTTCAAGATTAGTAGTTTTAACAACGTTATTGTATTTTTAATGAGAGAAATATATATAAGCTACCCTCCATGAATTCAACATCAACTTCCGAAAGGAAATTTACTGAATTTGAGGTCATGTTTGGTTTTAAGTAAAATGTATTTTCGTAAGTGATGTTCTTTGATACAATTAGGTGAATTGAATCGAATGATAAGATGATCAGCTGCCGCAAAATCTGAAGAAGGCATGTGACTGGGCCATCTTTTTTTTAAAAAAAAGTTATTTATATATATATGTGTATACTACTTGCAAGTCCCAAATTACTCGCAATAGGTTGATGCCTTTCCATGAAAAAATAGGAACAGCTAAGAGCCGCCATTACCAAAATTTGGATTTTCCTTTTTTTTTTCTTTTCTTTTGAATCTCTAAATATCAGAGTAGTTATTTTTCTTGATTAATTATAACCACGGTTGATACTTATACGGAACAGCAAAAAAGAACAAAGCAATTTAAAATACACACAGACAGAGAGAGAGTGTGTGTATTATCTCAAATCTCTTTAATTTGCTGCCTGTAATATGGAGTAATATACTTACTTGTACAAACACTTAACATACAATTAGAACTTCTTCTTTTTTCCATTTTTGATTAGGTGTTCCGTACTTACTTTTCCACTTTGAAGTCCCACTATCTGAATTCGCACTGAGTTTTTCATGTTATTTTCAATTGGACTGGGACATTGCAAAGTGAGAAATAAAGAAGGCAGAGAAAGGAAGGAAAGTGGAATCTTGTGATGTGGGGAAAAAGGATTAAAAAGAGTGCGATGAGCAGTGAGAGTGTGGTGGTCAAGTACGACGACCTATCACCTGATAAACCCCAGAGAGTTGAGGTGCCTCTTTCTCGCACATTTTCCTATCAATTTTTGGCACTGAAAGAAAGGCTGTTTTATCTTGGTAAAATTTAGAGTTCGGAACCTAGTATTGTATTATTGGATTCAAAATACATTAATAAGTGTAAAAAAGAAAAAGTTATATATTTATATATAACGTTCAAATACAAGATACTGTATTTTAATGGTAACTTTTTCTGTTAAGGTATAACATCTTGTTTTTAGATGCTATGCTAACTGACCATTTGACATAGTGGATTGCTCATCTCCATTGTGGACGTAGGTCAGTTGACCGAACCACGTTAAATGTTTGTATCTCTTTTGGTAGATTTCTCTCTATTGTATGATTTATCGTCGTTGAATGTCTGCTTTGCTGTTTTCCGCATGACACCTAATTTTTTCGATCCTAATACCCCCTCCAACCCCATTGCTCGTGATTAAAAAAAAATAGTGGGCCCCTCCTGTCATACAAAACGAGAAGAATATAGGTCCCCACATCGTAGTGGAGCATTGTATTATTGTGATTTAACTGCATCGTTTTCAAATTTTCATACAAAACACTCACAACATCGAGGTATTTCGATTTATTTTATGTCGAAACTTGTATAACAATATATATTAGTTGATTGAATATGTTTCAGTGTTATTTTGTGTTTTATTTGTAAAATTAGTATGTTATATTTATCCAGATTTAGATTAATGTGTTCTAAAATAAATGTAAAATTTAGATTTACTTGTTTATGGTAGTATCCGAATTTAGATATTAGTGTTTCTATATCGTTTTGTGTATTATTAGAGAAACTAATATGTTATATGTATTTTTGTGAATTTTATGTGATTAAAATATATTTGTTGTTTACATTTAGTTTATTTATTAGTGTGGTAAAATGTAAAAACTTTTCGTGTAGTTAATCGTATAGTATTTTAGCGTAGAATTCCTATAGTTTAAGTATTTCTTATACTGGTAGATGAAGATATATACTTTGTACAATTAAATAATCAAATATTGAGTTTGACACACATAAATATTCATGATAGTTTGGTGCTACTGGGTCTCAAATACCGATCCTGGAACCCAATAGGTATATATATTTAAGAATTTAAATTATAAAACAAACACACACGAAAAATAATCAAAATATTAAGTTTGACACACATAAATATATTCATGACAGTTTGGTGCTACCGGGCCTCAAATATCGAGCCTGGAGCACATATATATATATATTAAATTTGACACACATAAATATTAATCATAGTTTGGTGCTACTGTGCCTAATATATCGAGTCTGGAACCCAATAGGTATATATATTTAAGGATTTAAATTATAAAACAAATACACACAAAATAATCAAAATATTAAATTTGACACACATAAATATTCATGATAGTTTGGTGCTACTGGGCCTCAAATATCGAACCTGGAATCCAATAGGCATATATACTTAAGAATTTAAATTATAAAACAAACACATATATATATAAGAATTTAAATTATAAAACAAACACACATAAAATAATCAAAATATTGATTTTGACACACATAAATATTCATAATAGTTTGGTGCTATTAGGCCTCAAATATCGAGCCTGGAACCCCATAGGTACATATATTTTGTTCAATTAAATAATAAACATATAATTAATGTTGTTGAATTTACAGTTGACGACATGGACACGCTGCCTATACATCCCCGCCCTTACTCTCATGAGCTATTAGTACTTCAGGGCGATCATAGGTCTGCCCATATATGGGAAGGAGAGTTACTGTCCCAAACTCTCTACCCTAGGAGAGTGGACAACCTGTGGGATTTTTAGGCCCAAAGATCTCCACGAGCGTGTATTCCATCGCTCCAGGCTACGGGATTCTATAGGATTATTAAGATCGGGCAGATACAGGTTGACATGGATTTGATCATGGTGTTGATTGAGCGGTGGCGACCGGAACATACACTTTTCACCTGCCCATTGGCGAGGCTACCATCATGCTGCAGGAGGTGGAGGTTTTATACGGCCTGCCCGTTGATGGCATGGTCGTTTCACTGCCTATTGCCATGAGATATATGGCGCATGATGCTTATTTGGACATGTTGCAGCAGCTCACGGGTTTCAGGTCACAGGACGAGACTGCATCGTGGAGTGCCATTCAGTTGACTTTGACACCTATTAGACAGTACCTGGAGGAAAAAACAAACATAATTAAATTAAATTAATTAGCCTTATGATATTTCAATGTTGTTTTCAGTTCTTCTGAATATATAATTTTTTAAAATATCATTAAAAAAATTAAAATGATAAAGTTCAACTCATAATTAACAAACATAATTTTATTTTATAAAACTTGCAACATAAACATAGCAATATCCTATTACAATATAAACTGACTGATAGTTAGTCATAATAGAAGAAGGACCACCAAGAGCTTGAGTACTATTGCCACCCAAACTAGCCGAAGGACATTTTCGATGATCGTGTCCTATTTACGAGCATATATCACATCTACGTAGATAAATGGTATCACTAACATCTATTTGGTTCCGTATACGCATTCTCTTCTTCACCTATATTCGGCGCAAATATGACTTGTTACACAACATTTAAAATGGTTCAGGCGGCTAATAATGCTCAGCACCCATTGGTTGCAACTGCCAATTATATATATTTAGGTACTTCAAAACACTATATTGTTGATCAACATAGTTGGTTGCACCCAAACCAACTTGTTGAAAGCACTTAATGGCATGTGAGCAAGGCATGTGGTAGATGGACCATTTACCACAAGAGCATAACCTTGTAGATTCATTTACAGTATGTACACTATTATCCTATTTTTGATGAATCGTTGTGCGAACTTCAAATATATTTCTTTCATTATCATACTGCAAAAATGAATGCCAATGTGCTCGTCGTCTGTATTTATCAAATCTCTTCATCGGAACTGGCATAAATTTAACACCCCTTTCCATCAATGACGTTGTAGTTGCAAACCTTTCAACAAACCTCTTAGCCATCTGCTTGAGCGACATCCGCATCATAGATGTGACATGCAATCATGTTGCCTACTTTAATAACCCGTTGAAAGACTCTAACACATTTGTAGTCAGAGTTCCCCATCGTTTGCCACCATCGGCATACAAAGTCCAATTTTTAGGGTCATGTTGTATTAACCAACGATAGACTACCTCGTCTTCTTGCCTGATATATTCCATGTGCCTCTGAAATTTATGTTGTTGGTGGTCTGTTGCTGCCATCCACATTAAATCATGCAAATCCTTGTTGGGATATGCCTTCTGGAAATTGGCTTTAAGGTGTCTAACACAGTAACGATGGTAGGCATAAGGTTCTTGCCATGCAGGCAAGTTCTCCATGGAACTTAAGATACCATCGTACCGATAAGACATTAGACAAAAACCGGAATGATGTTTTACAATGTGTTCTTTCAAATTGTTCAAAAATAACTTCCACGTCTCTTGGATTTTATTGGCACAAATAGCAAAAGCTAGAGGAAATATCTGTCCATTAGCATCTACTGCCACGACTATCAATAGCTTGACATGGGTTCCTTGTATGGATATTATAGGCCGACAATGCGAAAAACCATCAATTGCTGGTTTAAACGCCCAAAATACGTAAATGAATATATATATTCTGGTTTACCCTAACTCCACTCAAGCTTCCATTCAACAACCGTACCGGGATTAAACTGCTGCAGTGCAGCCATATACCTAGGCAATTATGCAGATAACTTATTCTAATTACCATAGACTATTTCAAACGCTCGTTTGTGCTCGAGATATGCCTTTCTTTTAGTAATGGTATGGCCATGTTCCTGGTGGACTGCTGTAATGTACTCTTTGATTTTATACCTTATGGACACTTTGATGTATTGAATAAGAACAAGAGAAATCAAGTCATTATCCAAGTTGAAGTGATTCCCGTTGAATGTGTCCATTTCTCATGTGTGGGTGTGAATATATTTACCCACTTTCCATAGACCTGTCTTCTTCTTGTTCGCACGCAACGTCCAATGACATGGCCAAAACCACCTGCGACAAACAACCTTGTATACAACCAGACTTGACTCCCATACCGTTAACTCACGACACTCGTTTACGTTGTGCATTTTACAAGCCCTGCTTAGGCGCGCTTTATTAGGAAAAAGAATGCCCTTTGCCAGCACCATTAGTCTAGACTCATCCCACATTGCTGTCCGAATTTCATCAAAATTCCTTGTGGGAGCTTCCATATCAGGCATGCTTCGAAAGTTATCAAGGTAAGGAATCTCCCTTGAATGAAACGACACTTAGGACTCGTACAATCTTCGGCTGTGGGGGGAGGGGGGAGGGTGAAGCATACTCTCTTGTCAAATAAGGTCCTTCCTTCTCATTCTCCTCATTACCATCCTCACAAGGAAAGGGTGTCTCGTCTCTAAATTTATCAGCATTATTTTCGTAATCACTGTTCTCTCCCACATCTGTGCATCTGTCGGATCCCAATTTAATACGTCATCTTCGGGCAATTGAGTGAGTACATTTGGTTCAGCTTGCTCGTTTTCACTACACAATCTAAAAAATAATAAGATGCTAAATTTAATAAATACTTTCCATATAGTTGTATCGCTTTACTTACAAGTCATAATGTGATAAAATTCCATGATGGACATTTTCATGTAGGTGATGGCTCTCGAATGGACCATCATGATCCAATACACCAAAACTATGCTTGGGTTCGCAATTTGTAAAGTTCATATCCGGCCTGTACCCCTGTTAAATATATGAGCGTTAATACAAATTCAATACAATAAAAATGTACATCATTAACATAAAGGAAATTGAAGCTTACCACTCGTCTTGTCAATTATATAAACAGGCTGGGATAAGTTCAAGTCAAGGAAAAATCTTTCATCTGGAACTTGTCCGGCAACAACTCCTCCAAAATAACCACCCGATGATTGGGTGTTATACGAAACCTGTTTGGCAACCTCATTATTTGGAACGTCTTCGACCTTGATGTATATATCCAACATTTTGATTACAAGATATTTTTTATATTCATCCGGAGTCATCAGAAAATCCCTCAAAGTTTCATCATCGTAGATGTTTAACTCTGAGTAAAAAGCAGCCCCTTGCGGAGTGACGGAATATGGATATCTTCCAGTTACTTTAAGTATCACTGAATGTTTCCTCACATCCTTTTTTCCATAACAACGATATTATATTATCGTACTCCATTGTAAGTGATAATTTAACATGGCCCTATGGAGATAAACTATACCTCACAGAGTTATTCTCCAACACAACCTCACACTCCTTTCCCAATATATTTGAAACTCTTATTCTACGCTTTTCAAACATTACGAAAAACATGCTTAAGAATTTAACAACAAGAAAATATTGAATGGTAGTTGGAATTTTTTGTGAACTAATTTTCCTAAAATCCTAACAACTATATATAAAAAATGGCTAGTCCGGGATATGGAAATTTTTTGACGTATAGCGTTCTTTAAATAGACGTTATACTTATTTAAATTACTGTTATGTCTGTTAAATTATTGGTGGGTTCATAATTAGGATATAGCATTTTTTTAAACATTATGTATAGCATATAAAATGAACACGCTATGCAATCACGTCAAATGGTCAGTCAGCATATCGTCCAAAAACAAGATGAAATACCTTAACAACAAAAGTTACCGTTAAGATATAGCGTCTTATATTTAGACGTTATACATAGAAAGGTACTCTCTTAGTTTCAATTTATGTGAACTCATTTGACTAGGCATGTAGTTTAAGAAAAGAAAGAAGACTATTGAACTTGTAATGTAAAATGAAGCACATATATTATGAAGACCCGACCGGTCATTTTGGGTTCTAGTGCTCCATTCAGCAGTTGGAGGCCATACACAGTTTCATTTCAGGTATTATAACTTGTACGCGTGGTTGAAATTGAATTTCGAGAAGTCCAGAGTTGATTTGGGAAGAGAATTCTCATTTCGAAAGCTTAAAGATGAAAGAATGAACTAGGATTTAAATTTTTAGTAAATAACCTCGGAATCGGGATCTGAAAGTTCCAGTAGGTTCGTACGGTGCTTTCAGACTTGGGCATATGCCCGATGTGGTTTTTTGCTAACTCGGGAGCGTTTCAGGGTCTATTGTAGAAGTAGCATTTTAAAAGAAATTTGATAAGTTTGGCTTAAAGTGCGTTTGAGTGATATCAATGTCTGTTTGGGATTTTGAGACTGGGATTAGCTCCGTATGGTAATTCTGAAGTTGGGAGCGTGATCGAAAGTGAATTTGGATGCATGTAGAACATTTTGAAGCCATTTGGATAAAGATAGAAGTTGAAGTTTTTTAGAGAGTTTGACCGGGGGTTGACTTTTTGATATCGGGGTCAGGGTCAAATTTCAGAAGTTGGAGTAGGTCCGTAATATCAATTATGATTTGCGTACAAAGTTTGAGACCAATTGGACGTGATTTGATAGGTTTAATCATCAAAAATAAAAGTTGGAAATTTTAAAGTTCAAAATTTGAGGTCAATTATGATTCATGAATTTAGCGTTGTTTGTTACGATTTGAGGCCTCGAGCAAGACCGTAATTTTTTTTGGGATTGGTTGGTATGATTGGTTGGGGTCCCGGGGGCCTCAGGTGGATTCCGGGTGGTTATCGGATCGAAATATGAAAATTTGGAAGGCTGAGTGTGCTGCTTCTGTCAAAACCGCATCTGCGGTTCTTGGACCGCAGAAGTGGGACTGCAGATGCGGTCTATAGCTTGCATAAGCGAAAAGGGGGAGGGGGGAGGCCCAGGTAACCGTAGAAGCGGCCCAGGGACCGTAGAAGCGGTTCCGTTTATGTGGCCCCTAAACCACAGAGGCGGTCAACGCCCTTTAGCCCAAGCCGCAGAGGTGGCCAAGAATCCGCAAAAACAGAACCGCAAAAGTGGTGAAAATTCCGCAGAAGCAGAAACGACTGAAGGAAGGAGCATGATTTAATTCGCGATTTGGTTCATTTTTCTCATATTTTCATGGCTTGGGGCGATTTTGGAGAGCTTCAAGGAGGGTATTTTTGTCGTTAATGTTAAGGTAAGTTATCCCCATTACTTTTGAGTCAAATATATCAAATACATATGGATTTAAGCATGGAAATTAGTGTAAATATTGGGGTTTTGGTAGGAAACCTACAAAATTATAATCTTGGATTTTAGCCACGATTTTGAGTATGGAATTAGGAGAAAATTATATATTTGGGTTCCTAAGGTCATGGTTAAGCCTTATCTTCGAGAAATTTTGGATTCGGGCCCGTGGGCTCGAGGGCATTTTGGTCATTTCACAAAATAGAGTTGGGAACTTGTATAATCTAAATTGTTAGCAAGTATTTGAGTATATTCTCATTAGTTTATCGTTAATTGGCTAGTTTTGGCGCATTGTGTGTTGGTTCAAGCCTTCGGAAGGATGTAGAATGCCGATTTTGAGTCTTCGGAGCGAGGTAAGTCTCCTTTCTAATCTTGTGAGGGGGAATTTACTCCATAGGTGAATAAAATGGTTATTTGCTCCTATTTATGGGGGCTATGCACGCACGAGGTGACGAGAGTCCGTGCGTAGCTACTATTATGCTATTGTCCAGGTAGTCTAGGACTCGAAAGCATGTTATATTCGGATTATTGTGAACTCATTGATAGTTTGAATTATTTAGATCACCTTAAACTGGTAAAGGAATTTAAAAGGGGATTTAATAGTAATTTTTCCCTGAAATATTAAAAAGAAAAAGTTGTTTATTTGGAGGATTTTCCTCGATGATGAGCTCTTAGTTTCCTACTTGAGCATGTATTTTTATGTGTGCCTACATCGCATCGGTGGTCCACGAGCAGGATATGTGTTTACTTATGGAACGGGCCGAACGCCTCGGTGAAAATAGATGCATCTATGGTTCATGCCGCTCGACCCTCGGCAGTGGATAGTTTACATTCTGTTGGAGCGGGCCGTTGACCTTGGTGTGATTTGCGCATGTTTATCTGTTATTTAACAATTGCAAATGCGGAATTGGCCCTTTTTGGCTTGATATGAACTGATTAGATAATAAAGGATAGACTTTGAAATCCCTTGATTTATTATTGAAGGTGCTTATCTGTTTTTCTGGGCTTCACAATTAGAACGATTATATAAATCCATGATTATTCTCACAATTATAGAATATTGATAATTGACCTCTAGTGAGTGCCGAAGTGGGCCATCTCATCTCTACCCCTTCGGGATTAGGCGGGATACTCACTAAGTACACATTGATTACGTACTCATACTACACTTTTGTGCATTTTTTGTTGCACAGGTATATATACACTTCTAGCAGCCTACTAGCGTAGTAGCATGGATAACTTTGGGACTAGGTGTGTCACGACCCGGATTTCCCACCATCGGGGTCATGATGGCGCCTACTAAATGGAAGCTAGGCAAGACAAATATTAATTACATCTCCATTAATTACCAATTTATTATTAGCAACATAAAAATTACAGCAGAATAATCAAAATTAGCGGAAGACTTAGTCAAATATGATAAAGAAAGTCCAAATCTGATACACTACCCAAGATTGGTGTCACAGTACTCACGAACTTCTAAGAATAATACACATAATTGTTTGAAAGAAAATACAAACTGTTTATCTCGGTTACATGAGATAACAGAATAAAAAAAAACATAGATAGAAGAGACAACGGGTCCTGCGGACGCCTGCAAGGCTACCTCGTAGTCTCAGTATTCGGAAAATCCACAAGTCGCTACTGCCGCTGCTGCTATCCGTAACCTGTATCTGCGCAAAAAGAGCACAGAGTGTAGTATCAGCACAACCGACCCCATGTGCTGGTAAGTGCCTGGCCTATCCCAGCGAACTAGTGACAAGGCTAAGGCCGGTCACCCACCTAAACCTGTACAGTTGCAATATAGATATATATATATATATATATATATATATATATATATAATACTACTCTGAAATAACAGTCAATAACTCACGATATCCAGAATAATCTAATCAACATAATAAATCTTACTTTCATGTCTCAATTCCTCTCTCATTTCATATCTCGTGGTAGGCGTACCACCCGCTCCCAACTATCACAGTAATTATATCTTGTGGTAGGCGTACCACCCGCTCCCAATATATCAATAATTATATCTTGTGGTAGGCGTACCACCCGCTCCCAAATATATCAATAATTATATCTTGTGGTAGGCGTACCACCCGCTCCCAAATATATCAATAATTATATCTTGTGGTAGGCGTACCACCCGCTCCCAAATATATCAATAATTATATCTTGTGGTAGGCGTACCACCCGCTCCCAAATATATCAATAGGCTACCAGCAACTATGGCCAATGCCAAGATTTAAATCACTTCGTGGTCGGCGTACCACACGATCCCATTTCTTATTATATAAGTGGTCGGCGTACCACACGATCCCATTTCATAAATATATATATATTACCGGCATTTAGCCAATAATCTCTATATCAACAATATTTATAATTACCGGTTTTAAACCAATAATTTATAATAATTTCAACAATTTACCTTCATTACCGGTATAACACCAATAATTCTTATTCAACAATTTATTCATAACTAAATTCATATTCCTACAAACTAGGATAGAACAAACACTTACCTCGAAAGTTTACGAACGATTCAATCCGTAGCAATGCCTTTTCCTTTCGAATTTGACTCCAATCCAATCGTATCTATACACAATTGATTCAATATCATCAATTCTACTTAACAAACTAGTTCATATTGCTAAATATGATTTTTACAACATTCTGCTCGGAATAGTAAAAATCGACCCCGGCCCACATAGTCGAAACTCAAGTTTCGGACCAAAATAAGTTCACCCAATCCTCCATGAGTTCAAATATACAATTTGTTCTTAAGTTCGACTCCAAAACGAAGTCTAGATCGTAAATTCATTGAAAACCCTTACTATACTAATTTCTCAATTTTTCTACCCATTTACACCTATTTAGGCTTAGGAACTCAAATAATATTGATGGAAAATGAAGAAAACGAGTTAAGAATCACTTACCCAAGAAGTTTAATGAAGAATCGCCCAAAAATCGTCCAAAAAGCTGTGGAGAAGAGAGTTGAACAGAAATGGAATTTTTATCCCGTTTCTGTTCTGTTTTCTGTCTTAAATTCACTGGGCATGAATTTGTTCATCGCGTTCGCGACACCCCGGTCGCGTTCGCGATGAAGAACAAGTTTTACCCATCGCGTTCGCGTGGGGCTTAACGCGAACGCGAAGAAGAAAATTCTGGGGATTGAAATTTGGCCTACGCGAACGCGTGGTGCCGTACGCGAACGCGTAGAAGAGGCAGGCCAGGCTCCGCGATCGCGGGAGCCATCATGCGAACGCGTAGAGGAAAAGGCTGGGGTCCATGTTGTTGTACGCGAACGCGATCCTAAGGACGCGAACGCGTAGAAGAAGAAAGAGAAGCCTTCGCGAACGCGACCAGGTGTACGCGAACGCGAAGAAGGAATAAGTTGACCATCGCAAACGCGACCGCCTGGACGCGAACGCGATGAAGAATTGTCTGCTGCAGATTTCTGCAGTTTTTCTTAAGTTCAAAACACCCCGAACCACCTCCGAAACACTCCCGAGCCCTCGGGGCTCCAAACCAAATATGCACACTAACTTAAAAACATCATACGAACTTGCTCGCGCGATCAAATCGCTAAAATAACATCAAAATCCATGAATTGAGCCTTAAAACTCAAGAATCCTTTCAAATTTTCATAATTTCCAAACTTTCCAATTTAAGGCCGAAACACGTCAAACGACGTCCGTTTTCAACCAAACTTTACAGGAAGCGCTTAACCAATATATATGACTTGTACCGGGCGTCGGAACCAAAATACGAGCCCGATACCAGTACTTTTTAATAAAACTTCAGTTTCATTTTCCTTAAACATTTTCAGAAAACAATTTAACAGAAAAATTCTTTTACCGGGGTTCTAGACCTCGGATTTCAATTCCGGACATATGCCCAAGTTCCATATTTTTCTACGGATTTTCTGAAATAGTCAAATCACAGATCCGGGTCCGTTTACCAAAAATGTTGACCAAAGTCAACCATATCAATATTAATATCAAAATTCTTCAACTTTTTCACATATTTCACATATTTCAACCTAAATCTTTTCCAGCTTTGTGCCCGGACTGTGCACGCAAATCGAGGCAACTATAAATGAGGTTTTCAAGACCTCAAAAGCTCGGAATGATTAATAAAATAAGTGATGACCCTTTGGGTCGTCACAATCTCCACCTCTAAAACAACCGTTCGTCCTCGAACGGACAAAAGAAAGAAGTACCTGAGTCAGGAAACAAATGTGGGTAGCGGCTCCGCATATCAGACTCGGACTCCCAGGTCGATGCCTTAGGAGGCTGACCTCTCCACTGAACACGCACAGAAGGATAACTCTTCGACCTTAACTGTCGAACCTGTCGGTCTAGAATGGCTACCGGCTCCTCCTCGTAAGATAGATCATTGTCCAATTGGACAGTACTGAAGTCTAACACATGTGTGGGATCGCCATGGTATCTCCGAAGCATAGATACATGGAAAACTGGATGCACGACTGATAAGCTAGGCGGCAAAGCTAATCTGTAAGCCACCCCTCCCACTCTGTCTAGAATTTCAAATGGGCCAATATACCTAGGGCCGAGCTTGCCCTTCTTCCCAAATCTCATCACACCCCTCATAGGCGACACTCGGAGCAATACTCGTTCGCCAACCATGAAATCTACATCTCGAACCTTACGATCCGCATAAGTCTTCTGCCTGGACTGAGCTGAACGCAATCTCTCCTGAATAGTGTTGACCTTATCCAAGGCCTCCTGAACTAAGTCTGTACCTAACAACCGAGCCTCTCCCGGTTCAAACCATCCAACCGGTGATCGACATCGCCTACCATACAACGCCTCATACGGAGCCATCTGGATGCTAGATTGGTAACCGTTATTGTAGGCGAACTCTGCTAATGGCAGAAACTGGTCCCACGAGCCTCCGAAATCAATAACACGAGCTCGAAGCATGTCCTCTAGAATCTGAATAGTCCTCTCGGACTGGCCATCCGTCCTGAGGATGAAATGCTGTACTCAACTGAACCTGGGTGCCTAACTCCCGCTGGACCGCTCTCCGGAACCGCGAGGTAAACTGCGTTCCCCGATCAGAGATAATAGATACTGGTACTCCATGGAGACGAACAATCTCCCTAATGTAAACCTCCGCTAACCTCTCCGACGAGTAGGAGACAGATCCTGGAATAAAGTGTGCTGACTTGGTCAGCCTATCAACAATGACCCAAATAGCATCAAATTTCCTCCGAGTCAAAGGAAGTCCAGTAACGAAATCCATAGTGATCCGCTCCCATTTCCACTCGGGAATTTCAATCCTCTGGAATACACCACCAGGTCTCTGGTGCTCATATTTCACCTGCCGACAATTTAGACACCGAGCAACATACGCAACGATATCTTTCTTCATTCCGCGCCACCAATAGTGCTGACGTAAGTCCTGATACATCTTCGCGACGCCTGGGTAAATAGAATACCGCGAACTGTGGGCCTCTGCTAAGATTAACTCTCGAATCCCTTCGACATTGGGCACACAAACTCGACCCCGCAATTTCAATATCCCATCATCATCTAGATTTACCTGTGTGGCACCTCCCCGATGTACTGTATCTCTCAACTCACGCAAATGAGGATCATCAAATTGCCTCTCACGGATACGCTCTAATAAAGAAGAACGAGCAACCGTGCAGGCTAACACCTTGCTAGGCTCAGAAATGTCCAATCTCACGAACCGGTTGGCTAATGCCTGGACGTCTAGAGCCAATGGTCTCTGACTGACCGGAATATATGCAAGACTACCCATGCTGGCGGACTTTCTACTCAATGCATCGGCCACCACATTGGCCTTACCTGTGTGATATAAAATAGTAACATCATAGTCTTTTAGCAACTCTAACCACATTCTTTGCCTCATATTCAACTCTTTCTGCTTAAACAAATACTGAAGACTCTTATGATCGGTGTACACTTCACATGCTACACCATACAAATAATGCCTCCGGATCTTCAATGCGTGAATAATCGCCGCCAATTCTAGATCATGCACTGGATAGTTCTTCTCATGAATCTTCAACTGCCTCGAAGCATAGGCAATAACCTTGCCATCCTGCATTAACACCGCACCAAGCCCAATACGGGAAGCATCACAATAAACAGTATAAGGTCCCGTACCTGTGGGTAAAACCAATACCGGTGTTGTGGTCAAGGTTGTCTTGAGCTTTTGAAAGCTCGCCTCACATTCATCGGACCATTCAAATTGAACACCCTTCTGGGTCAATCTGGTCGGTGGGGTTGCAATAGAAGAAAATCCTTCTACGAATCGGCGGTAATAACCCGCTAACCCCAAGAAACTCCGAATATCTGTGGCTGATGTCGGTCTAGGCCAGCTCTTGACTGCCTCAATTTTCTTCGGATCAACCTGAATACCTGCTGCCGTCACAATATGACCCGGGAATGCAACTGAACTTAGCCAAAATTCACACTTTGAAAATTTTGCATATAGCTGGCTATTTCTCAGAGTCTGTAAGGCCACTCTGAGATGTTGCGCATGCTCCTCCTGACTGCGGGAATATATTAATATGTCATCAATGAAGACTATTACAAACAAGTCTAAATAAGGCCGGAACACCCGATTCATTAATTCCATAAAAGCTGCTGGAGCATTTGTCAACCCAAAAGACATGACCGAAAATTCATAATGTCCATACCGAGTGCGAAACGCGGTCTTAGGGACATCAGATGCCCTAATCTTTAGCTGATGATAGCCAGATCTCAAATCTATCTTTGAAAATACCTTGGCACCCTGAAGTTGGTCAAATAAATCATCAATTCGCGGAAGTGGATATTTATTTTTGATAGTCACCTTGTTTAACTGTCGATAGTCAATGCACATTCTCATCGAACCATCTTTCTTCTTTACAAATAATACAGGTGCACCCCACGGCGAAACACTGGGTCTAATGAAACCCTTTTCAAGTAAATCATGTAACTGTTCCTTCAATTCTTTTAACTCTGGCGGAGCCATAAGATATGGGGGAATGGAAATGGGCTGAGTGCCTGGAGCCAAATCAATGCAAAAATCAATGTCCCTATCGGGCGGCATACCTGGCAAGTCTGAAGGAAATACTTCAGGAAATTCGCGAACCACAGGCACAGAGTCAATAGAAGGAACCTCAGCACTAGAATCACGGACATAGGCCAAATAAGCCAAGCATCCCTTTCCAACCATACGCCGAGCTTTAACATAAGAAATAACATTACGGCTAGTATGACCTGAAATTCCTTTCCACTCTATACGAGGCGAATTCGGCAGGGCTAAAGTCACAGTCTTGGCATGGCAATCTAAAATAGCATGATACGGAGATAGCCAGTCCATGCCTAGTATAATATCGAAGTCCACCATATTTAGGAGTAATAAATCAGCACGGGTCTCGAGACCCTCAATTACTATAATACATGACCGATGAACTCGATCAACCACAATAGAGTCGCCTACCGGTGTAGACACATGAACAGGAACACTCAATGGATCACTGGGCTGAATCAAGTATGGTGCAAAATAGGAAGACACATACGAATATGTAGACCCAGGGTCAAATAATGCTGATGCCTTTCTATCACAAACCAAAATAATACCCGTAATGACGGCATCAGAAGACTCAGCCTCTGGTCTGGCGGGAAGTGCATAACATCGGGGCTGTGCCCCACCACCCTGAGCAGTATCTCTAGGACGATCAGCTGCTGGCTGGTCTCTACCTCTATCGGTCCGAGCTCCACCTCTATGACCTCTACCTCCACCTCTATGTCCTCTACCTCCGCCTCTAGCCGGCTGGGCAGGCTGTGAGGGAACTGGGGCCTGAATCATGGCACGAGAACCCTGCTGGTGAGATCTGTCAGAAGCTCGAGGGCAATACCTTGCAATGTGCCTAAAATCACCGCACGTAAAACAAGCCCTCGACTGCTGAAAATGGCGAAGTGGTGGTGCACTGATAGGCTGCTGATCAGAGTAGCGTGGCTGAGAATTACGATCACCTGAAGCATCATGAGAAACCTGAAGAGCTGACCGATAAGGCCTAGGAGGATGGCCTCTATCATAAAAATCTCTATCTCCAGACGAGGTACCACTGAATCTACCAGAATTACGAGATCTCTTATCCGATCCATGTCTCGCTCCCTGTGACAGAGCCATCTCTATCCGGCGGGCTGCATTAGCCGCCTCCTGAAAAGTGATTTCAGTTCCTGCACCCATAGCCATCTGTAGCCGAATTGGCTGATTCAAGCCATCAATAAACTTCCTCACTCTCTCCCGCTCTGTGGGAAGTATGATAACAGCATGACGAGCCAGGTCCACGAACCTAGTCTCGTACTGTGTGACAGACATAGAACCATGATGAAGACGCTCAAATTGTCTGCGCATAAACTCCCGCTGAGTTGCTGGAAGGAACTTCTCCAAGAATAATTCTGCAAACTGCTCCCAAGTCAAAGATGACGATCCCGCTGGCCTGGTTAGACAATAATCTCTCCACCAAGTCTTGGCGGAACCGGATAACCGAAAAGTAGCAAAATCCACACCATTTGTCTCCACAATACCCATAGTACGGAGAACTTCGTGGCAGCTGTATAGGAAGTCCTGTGGATCCTCTGAAGGAGTGCCACTGAATGTGGTAGTGAACAGTTTGGTAAACCTGTCCAATCTCCACAACGCATCAGCAGACATGGCTGTACCATCATTAGACGGAGTCGCAATAATAGGCCGAGCTACCTCAACTGGCTGAATTACAGGAATCTGAGTCTGGGGAATCACTGGCTCCGAGTGCGCGTAGCAGGAGTCTGATTACCTCCTCCGGCCTGAGAAGTGGCTGGTGCCACCGGTAATAAGCCTGCTTTGGTAATATGATCCATAAAACCTGCTATACGGACCAAAGCATCCTGTAGATCCGGTGAAAACACAGCTCCTCCTGGGACCTGAGTTGGGCCTACTGGAGCTGCTGGGGCTGGAATTTCCTCCTCGATATGAACATGAGGTTCTGCCACTCGTGCTGCTGCTCGGGGCTGAGCCCTGCCCCTACCTTGTCCTCTAGGACGGCCTCGACCTCGGCCTCTACCCCTAGCAGGAGCTGTCGCTGCTGGGATCTCGGGCTGCTGGTCAGTAGATGAGGATGCACGTGTCCTTACCATCTGCGGAAGAACAGAGTAGAAGTTCAATTAACATTCAAAAGATCAAGTCGCACGACCGGAAAGAATAAAGAGAATATTTTCCTAACTCTGTAGCCTCTGGAGGATAAATACAGACGTCTCCGTACCGATCCTTCAGACTCTACTAAGGTTGTTCGTGAGTTGTGAGACCTGTGCAACCTAGTGCTCTGATACCAACTTGTCACGACCCGGATTTCCCACCATCGGGGTCATGATGGCGCCTACTAAATGGAAGCTAGGCAAGCCAAATATTAATTACATCTCTATTAATTACCAATTTATTATTAGCAACATAAAAATTACAGCATAATAATCAAAATTAGCGGAAGACTTAGTCAAATATGATAAAGAAAGTCCAAATCTGATACACTACCCAAGATTGGTGTCACAGTACTCACGAACTTCTAAGAATAATACACATAATTGTTTGAAAGAAAATACAAACTATTTATCTCGGTTACATGAGATAACAGAATAAAAAAAAAACATAGATAGAAGAGACAACGGGTCCCTGCGGACGCCTGCAAGGCTACCTCGTAGTCTCAGTAGTCGAAAAATCCACAAGTCGCTACCGCCGCTGCTGCTGTCCGTAACCTGTATCCGCGCAAAAAGAGCGCAGAGTGTAGTATCAGCACAACCGACCCCATGTGCTGGTAAGTGCCTGGCCTATCCCAGCGAACTAGTGACAAGGCTAAGGCCGGTCACCCACCTAAACTTGTACAGTTGCAATATAGATATATATATATACAATACATTATAAGGAAATACTCTGCTCTGAAATAACCGTCAATAACTCACGATATCCGGAATAATCTAATCAACATAATAAATCTTACTTTCATGTCTCAATTCCTCTCTCATTTCATATCTCGTGGTAGGCGTACCACCCGCTCCCA
Organism: Nicotiana noctiflora; assembly: GCA_032618575.1. Lineage (NCBI taxonomy): Eukaryota > Viridiplantae > Streptophyta > Magnoliopsida > Solanales > Solanaceae > Nicotiana > Nicotiana noctiflora. The sequence continues at coordinate 26,964 of JASVEL010004823.1, forward strand.
ACTATCACAGTAATTATATCTTGTGGTAGGCGTACCACCCGCTCCCAATATATCAATAATTATATCTTGTGGTAGGCGTACCACCCGTTCCCAAATATATCAATAATTATATCTTGTGGTAGGCGTACCACCCGCTCCCAAATATATCAATAATTATATCTTGTGGTAGGCGTACCACCCGCTCCCAAATATATCAATAATTATATCTTGTGGTAGGCGTACCACCCGCTCCCAAATATATCAATAGGCTACCGGCAACTATGGCCAATGCCAAGATTTAAATCACTTCGTGGTCGGCGTACCACACGATCCCATTTCTTATTATATAAGTGGTCGGCGTACCACACGATCCCATTTCATAAATATATATATATTACCGGCATTTAGCCAATAATCTCTATATCAACAATATTTATAATTACCGGTTTTAAACCAATAATTTATAATAATTTCAACAATTTACCATCATTACCGGTATAACACCAATAATTCTTATTCAAATATTTATTCATAACTAAATTCATATTCCTACAAACTAGGATAGAACAAACACTTACCTCGAAAGTTTACGAACGATTCAATCCGTAGCAATGCCTTTTCCTTTCGAATTTGACTCCAATCCAATCGTATCTATACACAATTGATTCAATATCATCAATTCTACTTAACAAACTAGTTCATATTGCTAAATATGATTTTTACAACATTCTGCCCGGAATAGTAAAAATCGACCCCGGGCCCACATAGTCGAAACTCAAGTTTCGGACCAAAATAAGTTCACCCAATCCTCCATGAGTTCAAATATACAATTTGTTCTTAAGTTCGACTCCAAAACGAAGTCTAGATCGTAAATTCATTGAAAACCCTTACTATACTAATTTCTCAATTTTTCTACCCATTTACACCTATTTAGGCTTAGGAATTCAAATAATATTGATGGAAAATGAAGAAAACGAGTTAAGAATCACTTACCCAAGAAGTTTAATGAAGAATCGCCCAAAAATTGTCCAAAAAGCTGTGGAGAAGAGAGTTGAACAGAAATGGGATTTTTATCCCGTTTCTGTTCTGTTTTCTGTCTTAAATTCACTGGGCATGAATTTGTTCATCGCGTTCGCGACACCCCGGTCGCGTTCGCGATGAAGAACAAGTTTTACCCATCGCGTTCGCGTGGGGCTTAACGCGAACGCGAAGAAGAAAATTCTGGGGATTGAAATTTGGCCTACGCGAACGCGTGGTGCCGTACGCGAACGCGTAGAAGAGGCAGGCCAGGCTCCGCGATCGCGGGAGCCTTCACGCGAACGCGTAGAGGAAAAGGCTGGGGTCCATGTTGTTGTACGCGAACGCAATCCTAAGGACGCGAACGCGTAGAAGAAGAAAGAGAAGCCTTCGCGAACGCGACCAGGTGGACGCGAACGCGAAGAAGGAATAAGTTGACCATCGCGAACGCGACCGCCTGGACGCGAACGCGATGAAGAATTGTCTGCTGCAGATTTCTGCAGTTTTTCTTAAGTTCAAAACACCCCGAACCACCTCCGAAACACTCCCGAGCCCTCGGGGCTCCAAACCAAATATGCACACTAACTTAAAAATATCATACGAACTTGCTCGCGCGATCAAATCGCTAAAATAACATCAAAATCCATGAATTGAGCCTTAAAACTCAAGAATCCTTTCAAATTTTCATAATTTCCAAACTTTCCAATTTAAGGCCGAAACACGTCAAACGACGTCCGTTTTCAACCAAACTTTACGGGAAGCGCTTAACCAATATATATGACCTGTACCGGGCGTCGGAACCAAAATACGAGCCCGATACCAGTACCTTTTAATCAAAATTCAGTTTCATTTTCCTTAAACATTTTCGGAAAACAATTTAACAGAAAAATTCTTTTACCGGGGTTCTAGACCTCGGATTTCAATTCCGGACATATGCCCAAGTTCCATATTTTTCTACGGATTTTCTGAGACCGTCAAATCACCGGTCCGGGTCCGTTTACCAAAAATGTTGACCAAAGTCAACCATATCAATATTAATATCAAAATTCTTCAAATCTTTCACATATTTCATATATTTCAACATAAATCTTTTCCAGCTTTGTGCCCGGACTGTGCACGCAAATCGAGGTAACTATAAATGAGGTTTTCAAGACCTCAAAAGCTCGGAATGATTAATAAAACAAGTGATGACCCTTTGGGTCGTCACAAGGTGAGCTGCAACTTGCGAGACGACCCGCAACTAGTGTAGTTCCTTTTTGTACTTTAATTATTTATTTCCTGTCCAATGTATTCCAAACAGAAGTTGCATTTATTTCACTTATCAGTTGTGCTCATGCACTTGTGACACCGGTTTATGGGATGGTTTTTGAAAGCTTCGATTTAATTATTATCGACGATTTGAATTGAAGCAAAAACCTTTTATTTATGAAAATAGAAGGAAATTTCTGGAATTTGATGTATTTTAAAAGAGTATTTTAAATAGGTAATTTAATTGGCTTGCCTGACAGTGGTGTCCGGCGCCATCACGACCCTTAGTGGTTTTTGGGTCGTAACAATATGGTATCAGAGCACTAGGTTCCTGTTGGTCTCACGAGTCACGAGCGAGTCTAGTAGAGTCTCGCGGATCGGTACGGAGATGTTTGTACTTATCCTCGGGAGGCTACAAGACTGTTAGGAGCACTTCCCTTATGGATTTCCTTATCGTGCGGTTCGATTCATTGAGGTTTATGCCTTTCATTTCTTCCTACTCAATCTTACGCGAGCGCTTGATATAAATCGAAAGTGGAAGAATTGTTATAGACTACAAATATGGTTCGGGATGATTTTCCCTATATAGTTGATTGGGCTATCATAGTCACATTATGGAGGGATAATACATTGTTTCAGCCTAGTAACAGAACTTCTAAGAGCCTTGAGGCTAGGCACAGGTTGCTGTGATGCTTTTGAGCGATTATTCGACTGCGTTGTTGTAATGGTAGAATGTTGCCCATGTGTTGGGGCAGTGAATGAATTGAGGGATGTTTAATCAGTGTGTAATCAAAGGGAATCATTATTTTATCCCCGGAAGAGGAAGGTCAAGCGAACTAAGGGTGGTCAGATGTGGACTAGTAGAAGTAATGAAATGTGGTAACCGCAAGCGTGAAAAGTTCTCTTCTTTATTGGGGTACGGTTGTCCTAATTGGATGTATTAAGTTTGTTGATGTTATAATCTGCTACGATTTGTTATATGGAAAGATATTGTGAAATACTATTGAAGATGCGACCGTCAGATATCGCGGGATGCGGGGTTTAGGGTTTAATCGATGTTTCAATTATTGACGATTCGATAAAGATAACCTTCAAAAGGGTTTAAGCCAGTAGCAATTTGTGGGCTCAAGTTCTATGAAGATAAATTTTATTAAGGCAACAACTGGGCGTCAAGAGATGAAAAAGACATGTGGAAAGTGTCAATCGGAGTTGTAAGCTTCTAAAAGGTAAGGCTGAGGAAGCACTGTCCGAACAATTGATTGAATAAGTAAGTTTTCCCAAAGTGGGAGAGTTGTGGAGCTGCGTAGGGGCTTGGTAATGAGAAAGCTATGCACCTTAAGGTAGTCTGGAGCGACTTGAGAATATCTACACTTGGTTATCGAAACTTTCAGATCTAATTTGAAGTGGGGATTTCAGCAACAGGAAATGAAATTTGGTAAAATAACTTGAAGCATAATGTTGTTATGCGGCACGAGATTTGTGTATGACAGAAAGGAGCTGCTTGAAGTGAAGGAAGAGGTAGCACAGCTTTGAAGTGGAAGGATGTTGTTGCACATTTAATGGATGTCCACAAGGGGTAAATGGACTGATACAGCTAGGGAAAAAGCTTAAACTCAGGTGAGGTATTCCTGTGAGCAGGATAGCATTCGCGTGGTTGGCAAGGCTCTTGCGAAGAGTTCTACTGGATATGCAGCAAAGGGAATTATTGTGTGAATATTGTCAATAATTTAGAGTATCGAATTGGGTTTCTACAATAAGATATCGAGAAGGCTGGAGATTGATTGCACAAGGTTATGTCAACAAGAGATTAAGAATAATGGTGAACTCTAGAGGTTGTAATGATGGCTTCAAGCTAAGTGGGAGAGTCCCACCGCTCATGATTTGTGTTGGTGATTAGCTACTTGTGAGGTTTCCAGTTAATAATATCGTGATGGGTTATCTCCGCTACAGAAAAAGACCATAAGGGGTAATTTGAGCAAATGAATTGTTGGAGGCATGCTATGGTTGGCCTTATTGGCTCATGTTCGGACTTAGAGAAAGGTTCAGGATTTACGCCTTGTGTAGATACAGGTTCTGGAGGAGGTGATTTCATGGGGTGCCTTGTTGAGAGAGTATTCGTATTTTATAAAATTTATGGAGTTGATTAAATTCGGGACCAAGTCAGAGCGGGTGACTCTCAGTAATGGTCATAGTGAATTCAAGAGGTAAAGTGTGGTGCCTAAAAATGTCAAGTTTATAGGCATAATTGAGGATCAAGCTTGGGAAACAGCTTGTGAGAAGTGGCACAGAGTGTTTTGTGATGGTTGGCTAGCGATGTAGTAATTGGGAAGTACGAAAGGGTTCGTAGGGGGTTGAGATAGCATGGTCTCATGGTTCAAGGTCAGTCGGGATAAGTGTAGATGGAGCCTGTTATGTGTTGAAGAGATTTGCTACTATTTCCAAGCGCTCAAGGATAAATTTGAAGGAAAGGGGTTGATTAGTCATAGTTGAATTCAGCATGCTGGGATCTGCGATTAGTTCATTCAGTGTGGTTAGGTTGTGTATGTGATTTGTGACGGTGTGTATCAGGCTTGTCAGCCGCCGCAATTGATGTTATTTAGAAGTCTTCTATTGCTAAGGTTCGTTGTGTAGAAGCAGATTTCGAAAAGGATTATTGTGGCTTAGACCACTACTTGCAGAGTTGCATATTCTACAGTTATAGGGATTTAACTGTGCAATGCTATGGTTCTTGTGAAGAGAGTAAAATGCAAGTTCTTATATGACGAAGTGGTAAGATATTAATGATTTCGGAATTATGATGAAAAATCATGTTCTATCATATATTGGCATGTAGGGTGCAGTGGGCAACATGGGAATTCAAGTGAGGATCAAGGTTGCAGTTTGGTGTTGACGAGGATGTCACATGCCCGGATAAGCAAGGAAAGGGTTGAATGATTAGAGTAAATTGGTATTGGCTTCAGAGTAACCTAAGATTGGTATTTTGTGAAAAAGGCTTTGTATCTTGGTTAAGGATTCTTGATCGCTTTTCAGCGTTGGTAAGGCCGATGGTTGGAATGAGCAGACTTAATATTTATTTCAGAAGATTGTGGGAGCATGTCCCACGGGAAGATTCTGTAAGTGTGGCATGTAGTCACTTGATTGGCTAGAGATTTGAACCTAGTAAGGGGATGTGGGTAATATCATTAATTTGATAAATTATAATTAGAGGGAACTTTGTTATTGGGTTATGAACTGAGGAGATTGCTCCGGTTATAATGGTTGTTCTTATGTGTTATGAGGCAGAATGGGTCATTATGGATCTTTGAAAGGTTACTAGCCAAATTGATGCAATCAGGAATCAGTGTAAGATCAATGGATTGATTTATATATGTGAACAGGGCTTTATATTAGGCCAGTATTGTTCATTTCAGTGGGCGTTCCTTATGGAGGAACATTCAGGGTGTTATTTTTGTCGTCAGCTATCCAAGTAATGGTGTATTGCATCGTATGAATTGTGAGACGGCTTGGTAATAAGATTCCGTGTGGTGACGATGTTATGTGAGCGGAATTGCTCTTGAGATTTAGATCGTATATCGCACCTTAGTTGTGCTTGAGTTTTGTAGCCTGTAGCGCTATGTGTTTCCTCAAGGATAGTATTATGCACTTAGCATGCTTACTATCGAAATTTGATATTTTTATTGTAATGAGCAGATTTAGCTCGAAGTGCGACCTCCTTATGTGAGATATGTGTGTCGATCGGGTGGCACGCCGCCATAGGTATGTTATTTGGATCGGGTTGAGCGTCGCAACAGTGTGATGTCGAGTCTAGTTCTCTATATGCTATTCCTTTATATGTTTCGCTTCTTATCTTCTAAAGAAAGTCTATATTAGTGCGGGGTTTAGATAAATCATTCCAGAATTCGATGTCTTATTTGTGCTGTGTTCGGATTGGTGGCCTATTGGAGCATGGTAGCATTGTATCTGATTTTAATAATTTTTTTTTTGGGGAGGGGAGGGGCTCATTGCCTGAGCAGTTGTATCGGATGGGACGAGATCCCTTGATTTAGGATTTTGTGCAATCATGTTATATGAGATATGTTATAGAGTTAAGACTATTCTTCGGTTCAGAATGAGGTGGAGGCCTTGTCAGGAGTGTAGATCTGATGTGTTGTTGACTCGGCAATTGGTCATGAATGTTAGTACGTCTCTTCCGTCGTGGCGGTATGGTAAATGTTGGAGTAAGACCTGTATATGTCATGGGGTGCAGTGGGAGCATCAGATCAGTAGGAGTTTGGCTAAGTTGATTAGAGAATATCATCATGGTCCTGTGGATTTATTGCTGCAGAGTAAGAATTCAGCAAAGTAATGTCGTTATATTTTGAGTACAGCGTGTAGTGATTGAAAGGGGTGATTGTATATTGGAAACATGCCTGGCATAGGATTCCGGATGTTAGAATCGGGCTCTAAGGCTTATTTGCTTGAATAAAAAGGGAACACTTTCAGAATTTATCGAGCTTTTGTGCTCAGCTGAGTTGTGGCAATACAGGAAGGTGTGTGAGGTGCTAACAAGTGATTTCAGACTACTCCAGTACAGTTCTGCACGCTCGAGGAGGAACGTATGTTTAAGTAGGAGAGAATGTGATGACCCGACCGGTCATTTTGGGGTCTAGTGCTCCGTTCAGCAGTCGGACGACATAAATAGCTTCATTTCAGGTATTATGACTTGTACACGTGGTCGGAATTGAATTTCGAGAAGTCCAAAGTTGATTTGGGAAGAGAATTCCCATTTCGAAAGCTTAAAGTTGAAAGAATGAACTAGGATTTGAATTTTTAGTAAACGATCTCGGAATTGGGATCGGAAAGTTCCATCAAGTTCGTATGATGATTTCAGATTTGGACGTATGCCCGGTGCGGGTTTTGGATAACCCGGGAGAATTTCGGCGTCTATTATGGAAGTAGAATTTTAGAAGAAATTTCATAAATTTGGCTTAAAGCGCGTTTCAGTGAAATTAATGTCCGTTTGGGATTTCGAGACTGGGATTAGCTCCATATGGCAATTTAGGAGTTGAAAGCGCGATCAGATGTGAATTCGGATGTTCGTAGAACATTTTGAAGCCATTTGGCTAAAGATAGAAGTTGAAGGTTTTTGGAGAGTTTGACTAGGGGGTTGACTTTTTGATATCGGGGTTAGAATCAAATTCCGAAAGTTGGAGTAGGTCTGTAATGTCAATTATGATTTGCCTGTAAAATTTGAGGTTAATTGGATGTGATTTGATATGTTTAATCATCGGAAATAAAAGTTGGAAAGTTCAAACTTCAAAATTTGAGGTCAATTATGATTCATGAATTTTGCATTGTTTGTTATGATTTGAGGCCTCGAGCAAATCCGTAATGTGTTTTGGGATTGGTTGGTATAATTGGTTGGGGTCCCGGGGGCCTCGGGTGGATTTCAGGCGTTTATCGGATTGAAATTAGGAAGGCTAAGTGTGCTGCTTCTGTCAAAACCGCATATGCGGTTCTTGGACCGCAGAAGCGGGACCGCAGATGCGGTTTATAGCTCGCAGAAGCGAAAAGGGGGGAGGCCCAGGTAACCAAGAAGTGGCCCAAGGATCGCAGAAGCGGTTCCGCTTATGCGGCCCCAGACTGCAGAAGCGATCGACGCCCTTTAGATCAAGCCGCAGAAGCAGAACCGCAAAAGCGGTGAAAATTCCGCAGAAGCGGAAACGACTGAAGGCAGGAGCATGATTTAAGTCGTGATTTGGGTTATTTCTCTCATATTTTCATGGCTTGGGGGGATTTTTGAGAGCTTCAAGGAGGGGATTTTTGTCGTCAATGTTAACGTAAGTTATCCCCATTACTTTTGAGTCAAATACATCAATTACATATGGATTTAAGCATGGAAATTATTGTAAATATTGGAGTTCTGGTTGGAAAACTAGAAAATTATAATATTGGATTTTAGCTATGATTTTGAGTATGAAATTGAGAGAAAATCATATATTTGAGTTCCTAAGGTCATGCGTAATCCTTATCTTCGAGAAATTTTAGATTCCGGGCACGTAGGCCTGGGGGCATTTTGGTCATTTAATTAAATGGAGTTGGGAATTTGTATAATCTGAATTGTTAGCTAGTATTTGAGTATATTCTCATTAGTTTATCGTTAATTGGCTAGTTTTGGTGCATTGTGCATTGGTTCAAGCCTTCGGAAGGATGTAGAACCGATTTCGAGTCTTCCGAGTGAGGTGAGTCTCTTTTCTAATCTTGTGAGGGGAAATTTACCCCATAGGTGAATAAAATTGTTATGTACTCCTATTTATGGGGGCTATGCACACACGAGGTGACGAGAGTCCGCGCGTAGCTACTATTATGCTATTGTCCGGGTAGTCTAGGACTTGAAAGCATGTTATATTCGGATTACTGTGAACTCATTGATAGTTTAAATTGTTTATATCACCTTAAACTAGTAAACGAATTTAAAAGGAGATTTAATAATAATTTTTTCCTGAAATATTAAAAAGAGAAAGTTGTTTATTTGGAGGATTTTCCTTGATGATGAGCTCTTAGTTTCCTAGTTGAGTATGTATTTTTATGTGTGGCTGCGTCGCATCGATGATCCGCGAGCAAGATATGTGTTTACTTATGGAACGGGCCGAATGTCTCGGTGAAAATAGATGCATCTATGGTTCGTGCCGCTCGACCCTCGGCAGTGCACAATTTACATTCTATTAGAGCGGGTCGATGACCTCGGCGTGATTTGCGCATGTTTATCTGTTATTTAACAACTGCAAATGTGGAATTGACCCTACGTGGTTTGATATGAACTGATTAGATAACAAATGATAGACTTTGAAAGCTCTTGATTTATTGTTAAATGTGTTTACCTATTTTTCCGGGCTTCACAATTAGAACCATTATGTAAATCTATGATTATTCTCACATTTATAGAATATTGATAATTGACCTCTAGTGAGTGTCGAAGTTGGACATCTCATCTCTACCCCTTCGGGATTAGGCGGGATACTCACTGAGTACACGTTGATTACGTACTCATACTACACTTCTATGCATTTTTGTTGCACAGGTACATATACACTTTTAGAAGCCTACTGGCGTAGCAACATGGATAACTCTGGGACTAGGTGAGCTGCAGCTTGCGAGACGACTTGCAGCTAGTGTAGTTCCTTTCTGTGCTTTAATTATTTATTTCCTGTCTATTGTATTCCGGACAGAGGTTGCATTTTATTCCACTTATTAGTAGTTGCCCATGCACTTGTGACACTGGGTTCTGGGATGGTTTTTGAAAGATTCGATTTAATTATTATCGGCGATTTGAATTGAAGCAAAAACCTCTTATTTATGAAAATGGAAGGCAATTTCGGGAATTTGATGTATTTTAAAAGAGGATTTTAAATCGGTAATTTAATTGGCTTCCCTGATTGTGGTGTCCGGCGCCATCACGACCCTTAATGGATTTTGGGTCGTGACATATATTTTGTGTAGCTATAAATCATTGCATAAACGTAAATTATTTTCAAATAGGGAAATATATCATTCTTTTTAGCACGGACTAAAAATAAAATAGGTTCACATAAATTGAAACGGCAGGAGTAACTTTTTTTTTTACACCTATTAATATACTTTGAGTCCAAAAATACAATATTTAGGTTCCGGACTCTAAACTTGAGCCCTTTTATTGTGATGTATTTACTCAAGGACCCAATATGGCGTCGACCTTAGATGACCCAAAAGATTTTGGTATGGGCAAGTCACAGACCTGAGGGTTGCAATATACTCCCCGTTCCAGTTTATGTGAACCTATTTTCTTTTTGGTCTATTTAAGAAAAAATATTCCCATTCTAAATTTAAAAATAATTTAACTTAAACTTATAATTCTACCCTTAATGAGAAGCTTTTATAGCCACACAAATATTCTAAGCCACTTTTTAACTTATTTAGGGCCATAAATTCAAAACGTCTTCATTTTTTCTTAAACTTCGTACCAAGTCAAACATGTTTATATAAATTGAAACAGAGGGAGAAACTAAGTTTGCAATTTACCTTCTCTATTTGAATTACCTGCAGTTACATCTCATTCTTTATTTTTGTTAATGCTCATGTCGGAATTAACTTGTGTACATTGCGATTAATTCCATTAGGTATCTACTACTGTATGACTCAATTAATTTTCAAATGATGAACCAAGTGTATTTAAGGGAGATGTCTCACATGTCCTGTTGGATAGCAATTAGTAATAACAACGGAAAAGGTTAAAAATGCCCATAAACTATTGAAAAAGGAATAAAAACACCACTCATCCACTTATTAGGCTAAAAATAGCCATTCATCCACCTTTTATGTTCACTTATATCCTTTGACAGTTAGGTCAATGCTAAATTAAAAATAATAATTATTTAAATTTCACATGGCAACTTCTTATTAGTCAAAATTAAAAGATCTAACTTTTAGAAAGATCCACTCATATCTGCCCGTTTTTTGGACTACCATCCCTACACTAACCCGATCCGAATAAAAAGTTTAACAAAAAAATGATGCCCCACTTCCATCTAACTCAGTGATGTCCACGCATCAAGTACTTGTTTTTATAACCATAGTGTCCGGGCTAGCTTACCACACCTCAGCTAACATTAGGTACTTGTTAAAGACCAATTAGAACAAAATGTCATGGCTTAGCAACAATTACGAAAACTTCGCTATCCGCGAAATGTTGTACTAAAGGGATATGGTGACGTATCCTATAACCTAGTACTCAAAATGTTTCTAGAAATTTCTAATGAATTTTACGACAAAAAAAACTAATCATTTGAACGAGTTCCAATGCAGTTCTATAAAAAAATTCAAGTCATCAAACTTTCTCTGTTACTAATAAAAAAAGTTCCAGTTACTTTTCGAAAATTCACCATCAGTATTGACTATCCCGAAGAAGACAATCATTTCTAATCAAACCATTCCATAGATAGAATTCATACCTCCATTCGGGAGAAGAGAGATTTCCCCGTGAAGAAATTGTGGTTAGAAAGTGGAACGTCTTTTTTTAGTTGAACTTTTTATTTGGGTCAGGTTAGTATTTGGGCGGGATAGCCCGAACAACATGCAGATATGGGTGGGTCTTTCTAATATAATAGATATTTTAATTTCGACCAATAAGAAGTTGCCACGCAAAATTTAAATAATAATTATTTTTAATTCATCATTGACCTAACAATCAAAAGGCATAAGTGAACGAAAAATATTGATGGACGGTTATTTTTAGTCTAATAGGTGGATGACGGATAATTTAAAGCATTTTTCAATAGTTTAGGGATATTTTTAACCCCTTTTCCAAATAACAATAATTGAGTAATAAATGACTCAAAAATATAAAAGAGAGCAATAAATAATAACAAATGACATTTAAGTAAATAGGTGAATAGAGGTCATCTGACAAAGGTAAGATTCCCCAATAATTCCTTTGATAATGATACACAATGACAAACCTTTCAATATTCTGATCCTTCAAGAATTGGGAAAGAAAAGATACATAAAGATCTAAAAAGGTGAATTTTGTATGTATGTGATAAAGAGGGAATTTTAAGATAATGTCAATATGTTGTTTTTTATAATAAATGTCCAATCCCTCCCCTCCAACCCCTTGTCCCATAACTACATATATTTCTATTTATAAAGGTACATGGGCAACAAAACCCTGGATAGTACAACTGAAAAGAATATTCGCTCGAATACTCTTTAGGGAATAGTAATCCTAGAACTAGTCATTACTGCTTTCCACTATGAATCCCGAGACAGTACCCAATCTCGAGGACCCCCATCAAGAGTAAGATTGGCTCCAGAGAGCCACCAATATCACTACAAGTCCCGAGATGGTACCCGATCTCGAGGACCTCCTTAAAAAGAAGTTAGGCTCCAGGAAGCCATTAGCATCATCGCCAGACCCGAGATGGTACCCGATCTCGGGGATCTCTCCAAGGGACCATCAACATCATAACAAGATTCTAGATGGTACCTAGTTTCGAAGGCTTTTCTCAAGGAGAAAAATAAACACTTCAAACTCTGTTCACAAGGGCTTGGCCTCGGGGGTATCATCAAAACCCGGGTAGTCCCTCATCCGGGACCCATCTACAATGCCTTAAGGCTATATACACTAAGTTCAAGACAAGTCATTGGGATGCTTCGGTTATCATGAAGGCTTACGCCATAAGTGTGATATCATCAACGTGATATCATCACAGGAAGTCCGAAGAATAGTGTGTCAAAATCGTTTCTCATCGCTCCTCTCTAAGAAATTCAGGGACTATCTGTATACTGTAAAATTGGAAGGACCAATTTCTCGTTATCAAGGTGCCTCGGGAGATCACCTCGAAGGCTCGAGGTCGCGGCCACATATCCTCCCTCGAGGGTTGTCGACACCCGACCCTAGGGTAGTAACGATCGCAGTAATGGGAGAAATGAGGAGTTCCCAAGGCACGCAGCTAGCACTGACAGAGCCTAGTGGACTACTCTAAACCCGAATCAAGGTGTCATCTAGTTGTCCCATCTCCATATTTTTGTAATTAATGCATATTGTACTATGATGAGATTCCCCACCTATATAAAGGGGATCCTTATCACTTTGTAAACCTCTGTTGCTTCAGTGGTTCCACACGAAATATACAAAAATATTCTCTCTGCTCTCTAACACTTTCTCTTGATATTATTGCTTCCATTTACTATCTTCATTATTGTTCATCATTTATTGCTTATCATTGGCCATAAAGAGCCTTCCTTGATCTTATTATAATTGTTAGTCATACCTCGATCACCCTCGATCGCTCACAACCGAGCTCTGGAATTGACCTCGAGGCCCCCGAATTGACAGGCTTGAGGCCTCGATTGTTAACCTATTAGTTTGGTTATCACCTTATCCTTAACTCTTATTTTGTCTCTAAGTCTCACACACATAGCATCAATTGCATAACAACTAGCATAAAAGCAGATCACGTATTTTTAGAGTCCAATAATTAAATGTAATTGTTATTACAATTTTCACGATAAACAATATCTATTACAAAGTTTATTAAATAAGTACAAATAATTAATTTTGAAGCCAATAAATCAAATGAGTCGTGCTAGAATCTCGAATTAGGATCTATAAAGTTTAAATCCTGAATTCTTCCTTGTACAATAGGCTGCTGCAGCAAACCTATTAACGCTTTCTTCTGAATATGTATTGGATTTAACTGCGTAGTACCTTTCTTAGTTGCCAATTGGACCGAAAGCAGATCCAGCATGAACAAGCTGAAACATTGTGGAAGATCAAGAATCTGATGCTCCATGAGAAATACAGGAATAATAAGTGGGTATTCCAGGTAAACTATTTGATCCAATCCTAGCTACTCTGCAATATATTTAGTTTGGCTATTGGTGGCTTGGTACCTGCGGTGCATTTTTAAATGACAGAAAAAGGGTATAACCATACTTAGATTTCTAAATCAAATCTTTCCTGATCCCTGTGATCATAGGTTGTTTGTCAAATGGGTTCATTAATTAGTTTCGAGTCCTGATTTTGAACATTGACAAAGTTTGTCTACATGTTTAGACCACTTAGATACTATATACGGAGTAACAAGGCTTTAATTTCTATACACTAGTAAGTATTTTTCAAAAAAATTACTATTATAAAATTACCTAAAAGATAAAACTAAATAATTAATATGTGTAAATGCGTAATTTGTATAAGAGAATGCTTAAATAGTCCAAAAGAAAATAGGTGGCAGGAGTAAAAGCAAAGATCTTTTTCATTTTCAAGATTCGAACGAGGACGTTCAGTTAAGAGTAAAATACTTATGGGACCCTACGTGATGCCAATGAATTAATAGAGGCTCAAATGCGGACCAAATATCCATTGAGTGATTGAGAAACAAAAAAAAGATCTTAGCAACAAATAACCATGCTGATATTATCTGCTTCTCGTTGAAACTCATATTCCTTCGTACCATGAGATGAGAATTATTAATCACGCAATAAATTATATATTTTTTATCCAAGAATTTATTGTCCTCCTTCTAATGTCGGGTAACTTTTGCTACGAATAAAAGTCTAAATTCCTTTATATATATTTTTTATAATTTAAAATTGCTTAGTTAAAAAATGGTTTAGTCACTTTAAGCAACACTAATGTAGTACCCGCGCGATGCGCGAATTAATTTTAAGAAAAGAAGAGTTTAAAGAGATAATAAAACTATGTTTATTTCAATTAGAATTAGCGATCGAATACAAAATGAGTTATTCTAAAATTAATAGATGAATTTTGTTGAGAGTAATATAGGTTGGTACATAAGAATGAATTGTATTATATTAGCATTTGAAGAAAAGTCGAAAAACCTGTGAAGCTACTTAAGATATATGGTAATCTCTAACAAATATATGTAGATGTTGTAGTAATCCATTTTTTTTGTTCTCATCCAAAAAAATACACTTGATTTTTCATTCTATCATAAGTTACACTATTGTAATGAATAAAAATAGGTGTTGCAGTTAATATCCTTTCACGGGAAAGAAAATTGTAAAATTAAAGATTTCAGGATGAGTACTAAACAATAATCAAGTACTTATGTTTGCGTCAAAGAGAAAGAAACGGAAATTCGAGGAGCAAATAATAAGCGAAACAAAATATATCAGATAACTTATTTTCAACAATAACTTGTATGATATAATGATATAACAATTTGAATGAGCAAAATAAATGAACCCGAATTAGTAAGGTAAAAAAATAATTAAAATACATTTTCATCTTGTAGAACCAATTCAATCGAGAAAATAAGTGCCTGGATTAAAACGATCATGTACTTCCCACTAACGGACAACACGAACTTTTAACTTCCATTGCATCTTCGAAATAGTTATATCTTTGATGAAATCAATGTGAGTAGCCATCTTTTGCATAAGACGTAAGTTTTGTATAAATCTTTATATAAGAATGAACATTAGGAAGGTTGTGTAGTTGTGGAAGATAATATATGTATTTCCACGTTTGTACTGTTGCAGCACAGACGTGTAAATCACAGTTGAGGCAATGAATTTCGTGGGAAAGTGGGTTGAAGGTATGGTGTTTTTCCAGCGTTAATTTAGGTTTACTTTAAGAGAAGATGGAAAGACAGTTAAAAGTCACGGTTAGGAAGGGTTTTGATTTTAATTTTATTTCACCTTTCAACAAATTAAATAATTAAATGGAAAAATCCAGTATAATACAGAAGTAATTCAAAGGTCACGGTTATGAAGGCTAATGAAGCGTTTACGTTTTTTTAAAAATAAATATAATCTTCTTATCCTAATAATACTCAAAATAAAATTGTAATTCCTATTTTTTACTTCATATAAATTTGGAAAAAAGTGACGGTTATAAGGCAAATTTAACCGTTTTAAATTACATTATAAAAAAAAATATTCCTCATATCCTAATCCTAAAAAAAATAAATTTGTAACTCATTTTTTTAACTTCCTATAAATTTGGAAGAAAACTGATGGTTTTGAAGGAATGGATAGTTTTTTGATTTAAAATAAATTAAATTACAGTTCATATCATAAGTCTAACGAAAATGTAATTGCATTTGGTTATTTTTTAATTCGTAAAAATTAAGAAGAAAAGTGAATGGTTTTGCAAGGAATGGAATCAGTTTTTTTTTTAAATAAAATTTAGTCTTCCTCCTAATCCTAATTAAAATAAATTTGTAATTGGTTTTCTTTGTACTTCCTATAAATTAGGAACAATGTCCTAATGAGCCACGTGTTAATTGCTTGCTTTGACACTTGGCTTCATGAGAAGCTTTTGTCTTTGGCTTTTAATATGTGATATACTTAAACTATCATTTAGTAACACTCTCTTAGCAAATTCAAACCCATATCAAAAGTTCAACAATTGAAACAAGTTGGCCTTTTAATCATACATGGAGTAGTAAATACCAAAGAGAAAATCAGTAAACAAATTTAATAGCTAAACATGATGGCTCCGTAAATTCAAAACAAACCTATAACATGAATAAATTCAGATTTCAATTATAAATTCAATAAAGGGCCATATATGAGTATGGAATACCTCAGAGGCTCAAACCAAAAATCGACAGAAAAATGACCAAATAAAGTCTGAAATAGTGTGGAAAATCTAGCAACAGAAACAACACGTCAACAATGAAAACACAATGACTCAACTTCAAAGCGAGCACGCATACGCAGATCCGAATCTGAAACACTTCAAATCTCAATTGAGTGACGCAAAGAAGAAGCTTAGAAGCTAATGTCAAAATGGAACTTATGAGAACGGAACCGCCGAGAGAATCAAACTGGCCCCTCCCCCCTCATTTCGTCTCTTTGTGTGTCCTATATTTATAGAATATGTGGATGTGTTGGTTATTATGTGTAGATGTGTGGAGGAAGTGGGAAGTTATTGTTAGGTGTGTGATGTGAGTGGGGGAAAGGCATGAGTGATGTGGGAATGTGAGAAAGGTGGATGTGAGAAAATGGGGGTAAGGCATGAGCGAAATGGGAAAGTGGGGAAGATGGGTGGTTTTATTTATTTATTTTTTATTTTTATTTTTAACTCTATGTATATTTATTTAACTTGTCCTAAAACTTTTTTTTATTAAATAAAAGAAGATAAAAAATACACACACACACATATATATATACCAACTTACTTTAAGACTTAAAAGAAACTATGTAAATAACACGAGTTGAATAAAAGCACCTAGCCTATCTTACTCTCCCTATGCAAAATAGCGAGTTAGCCGGGGCTTCTTCCTCGAGTCCTGTCATGATCGCGCACTCGACGAAAGAGCATTCAATTCAAGGTGCACCTTGCTTTTTTTTTTCAGGTAGCTTTTTCTTACGCCTATTTAGCTAGTGGGGCATTGGTCATAGCCGAAATTCGTCGAAGGGTTAGAGTGAGTGCGCTTTACGTAAAATAAAGGCTCTAAGCTCCGCTCCTTTGACCACCTTTAAGGAGGCTTTTCCATAGTTGGATGTCCGCTTTAGTATGATTTACGAAGGCTAGGCTAGGTTTGGTAATATTCAAAACAAATGAAAAGAGGTCGGGGTCGATAGGTGAAAAACTCAATATTTACACTAAAGTTTAAATTATACCAAGAAAAATATTACTATAAATTACATCTAAATTAAAAGAAATAGAATATATTCATCTAAGAATATGAATATTTTTTTTAAAAAATAAATATAATCTTCCTATCCTAATAATACTCAAAATAAAATTATAATTTCTATTTTTTACTTCATATAAATTTGGAAAAAAATGACGTTATAAGGCAAATTTAACCGTTTTTAATTACATTTTAAAAAAAATATTTTTCATATCCTAATCCTAATAAAAATAAATTTGTAACTCCTTTTTTTAACTTCCTATAAATTTGAAAGAAATTCCTATAAATTTGGAAGAAAACTGATGGTTTCGAAGGAATAGGTAGTTTTTTGATTTAAAATAAATTAAATTACAGTTCGTATCATAATCTTAATCAAAATGTAATTGCATTTCATTATTTTTTAATTCGTAAAAATGAAGAAGAAAAGTGACGATTTTGCAAAGAATGGAATCAGTTTTTCTTTTTTTTTTTTAAAAATAAAATTTAGTCTTCCTCCTAATCCTAATTAAAATAAATTTGTAATTGGTTTTTTTATACTTCATATAAATTAGGGACAATATCCTAATGAGCCACGCGTTAATTCCTTGCTTTGACACTTGACTTCGTGAGAAGCTTTTGTCTTTGACTTTTAATAAAATATAGATTTTAGTTATTCTATTTATCAAAAGGAGTCAAACACGTATTATATAAGAAACGGTTATCAAAAGAAAATACTAAAAATAATAACCCTCTTAAACGTAAAAGCTCTTTAATTAGTGACTCCGCCCAATGTCTTCCTCTGCATAAACTAATAAAAGAACACTAGAACATTCAATGTTTAGAATGTATCCAAAAAGAAGAAGATTTTAATAATAAAGATACAAGAACCAATATTTGAGATAAACTGAAACTCTACTTTGATCCATTATTCATGTAGATATGCTACAGTACTCTGTCAGTCGTAATAATTCATATAGTATATATTATTGAGTGCAAAAATACTATATCATCACGTACCAGTTCGTGGTTTTGGGCTGTGGAAATATATTAAAGGTTCATGGGATGAATTCAAAGGTACCAGAGGAATACCAATGATACATAGATTTTAAAAAGTTTTGCAAAGCAATTAAAACAATAGCATTATACTACTATATATTATGGAAACTAAAAAACTGACTAGTTGAAGGCAAGGAGACTGAAAATTGTGTGAATGATCTACCCGATAATCTAAATGTAATACTCCATCCACTTCAAAATAAGTAATTTTTTGACCTTTTTTTTTGTCCAAAATAAGTGATTTTTTCGGATTTCAAGAATGAATGTTTTTCCTACATTGTCCTTGAAGTAAATAGTGTTGGAATATGTGTTATGAGTGTTTATGTTTGCTAATTAATACTAAAAAATAACTTTTTTAATATATATAAAAACATTTAAAAAATTACTTATTTTAAATGGGGGGAGTAATAACAAATCTTGATTAACTGACACTAAAAATTAATTCGGTGCAAATGGAAGTGCGTAGGCGCCGAGAGAACGGAGGTGATGACTATACTCATACTCCCTTGACCAATTGACTTGCCCAAAAGCCACCCCGATCCCTATTTTTCTTCCAATTTATTTATTTACTACTTTCTCTTTCTATCTATAGAAAGTAGTATTACTCCACTCACCCAACCATGAACCACCCTTCCTATATATAGCCCATTCCCTTTCTCAAAATAACGTTTTGATGTAACACTTCATTTCCATCCTCACTACTGACGTGCTCTATTTTGTCCGCTTTCATCTTACGCTTATATTATATTCTCCATTTTAATTTAGTTGACTTATTTTACTTATCAAAAATTAATTTGACTAAATTTTGAAGTTAAATTAGACTAGTTTAACTAAATTCGAAATTAAAATTTACCATTCAAAAATTATATGACAAGTAATGTAAATTGCAATTACTTATATTAATATAAAAAAAAAATATTTTAAAGTATCGGTCAAACTTCACACAGTTTGACTGTTTCATCTAAATTATACAAATGGAGAAGACTCTCAAGTGGCGAATGGAAGTAATAGAGAAGCCATATATTATAGCAGCAAAACATGATCATCTTGTTGCCTTACACTTCTCTTTCCCATGTTTTCTCCTCTCCAAGTTTTATCTTTCTTCGATCATCCGAAATCGAGGCGAGGATCTTTCTGATTATCTTCTTCATCCTTTGATCAAGGAAAAGGAGTTAGATGTGTGATGTTTTCCAATGATGCAGGACTCTATGCCCTATTTTGCACAGAACAGAAATTTCCAACTATTTTTCTCACTCTCATTAATTCAGTCATTCACTTCTTTTAAATACTCCTACTAATACTAGTACAGTATTTGTTTCCTTTTCTTTATGTCTGAAATGGTAGTACAAAAATTCCTCTATTTTAAACTCCTCGAGATTTGTTTACGTAATCTCGGGAATCTTAATTTAACCAGTGCATTATCCATCCAGCTCCTTCATCTAAGAATATATGTTCTTCTTCTGAACTTTTCTTTCCATATCAATATACATTACAATCTTTGATTGATCTCTTTCCATCCACTGCTGTAAAAACTATTCTTTTTCACTACCCAAAATCAATTTTTGGGCTGGTTTTTCAACAATGGGTTGTAGAAATTCGAAGCCGAATATATGCCAGACGCACTATTCTCCAGTGCACCGAAGCTACTCAATGTATAAAGGTTTTCCTACTGATAATAACACTAATGGTAGTTTTCATCTGGTCTCTCTCACTTCCTCAACATTAGGATCTCTGAGGTTTGATCCGCTGAACAAAAGTATCAAAGATGATCGTTCCTTGTTCGAAAAAGGTGGCAGCGATGAAGGGAAGATTTATAAAGAAGAGTTCGAAATAGGGTTGGTTGAGGCAAAGACATGGTCCCAAATGATAAATGAGAAAATCCCCAAAGTGGCTCCTAAGACGCCCACCACAACTCCTCCTGGCGAGCCGGAGAGTGTCAATGTTTGGGAATTGATGAAAGATTTGGAAGATATTGATCCTCTTAAATCGCCTCATCATGTTAGTAGCTTTTCTTTCCATGTCTTTCCAGATCCTTATGATCATCAGCTTACTCCCAGACTGAAATCAAACTATGAAGTAACAGAGTATAAGTTGGTGCAACATGGTAAAGACAAACTGGTTCTTTACTTCACAAGCCTAAGAGGGGTAAGGAAAACATACGAGGACTGTTGTCATGTTCGGATGATTTTGAAGGGATTAGGTGTTAAGATTGACGAAAGAGATGTATCAATGCATGCATGGTTCAAGGAGGAGTTGAGAGACTTATTAGGAGAGGAATATAGCGGTAGGGGTTTGCCTAGGGTATTTCTGGGGAAAAAATACATTGGTGGGGTTGATGAAATATGCAGAATGCATGAAGATGGGCAGCTTGAGAAGGTAGTAGAAAGCTGCGAAAAAGCAGAAAATGGAGTTTGCGAGGCCTGTGGAGATATGAGGTTTGTGCCATGCGAAACATGCTATGGGAGTTGTAAAGTGTACTATGAAGCAGGGTATGATGAAGAAGATGAGTGTGGCTTCCAACGCTGCCCAGATTGTAATGAGAATGGACTAATACGATGTCCAATTTGTTGTGATTAGATCATTTCATCAGTTTTATAGTGCTCAGAAGTTCAGGTGCTTGCTGTGGATTCTCACGTGACCAGCTGTGGATTCTCACGGGACCAGCTTTGTATTACATGGATAAAGATGGGCGGCCAAGGTTAGCCTAAACTAATAGGTACAAGCGGATCTGACACGGTTTTTACGGGTTCAACTGAACCCATTGCTTTCCTCTCTATGTATACGTATGCAAAGGAACTTAAAATATGTACATATAATAAGATCATACGCATTCTAAACCCACTTATCCAACACAATAGTACCGGTAGTGGAAGAGTAGTAACGAATCCAACAGGCAACAACAAGACATGATTGAAAAGGTTCAAACAATGGCTTTTGCAGCATTTAGCAGAAAATGGAGCCCAGTTTGTTTGATGGATTACGAAGCTGTATTAAGCCGAGGCAACTTGACAGTAGTTAAATCATCTGGATAATAAATACTAGTACCTTAAAGTAGTTCTGAGGATTTTAAACCACATGAAAGTAACAATCCCTTCCCCCATTTTTCCCACTATAATGTGATCTGATCATTCTCCGGACACCGTGGATAGCTGGAGCTTAGTGTTCTAGGCTGTCCTTTTCTTTTTAGGACTTGCAATTCTAGGCACAGTCAAAGCAGTAGTGTGCTTACAACTCCACAATGAACCAAGTTAACTTTGCCAATAGCACGTATCATTAAAGAATGACTAATACCAGTTTACTGAAAAACATGACATGATGATCAACTTGCAATGCAGACAAGCGTATTAGTTACTCCACATTACGCTTCCACGAGGAAAAGAAATCAAATTGATTGATTGCAAATTATCAACATGTTACCACAATGTATTAATCATATTTAGATCATGCAGCTAAAACTTTTAATATTCACATTCATGTAAAATCTCAAGTCTCCATGAAAAGCTTAAACCTTGGAACAACTCCATATTGGCAATGTTGCGTCAACCCTATTTACCTCTTTAGTCCATTTGCTGAGGAACTGTTTCTTTTTTTACACCATTATTACCAAAGTCAGCCGCCACCTTGGCAGCCCGATTCAGAGCATCTGAAACCAAAAGAGCTCCCTTGGAGAAGTAACTACTGTTAACCACAGTAGTTGCAGCAGCTACGGCTGTTTTCCCTGTAAAAGACACAGCGGACATGGTAAGTTCAGAAAGATGGTACTTCTCGTCCACGGATTTAACAGTCTCCAGGCCAGACTGAATTCGACCAGTAAGCCCCACTCTCTTGCTGAGATCTGCCACCTTTGCTGCTGCGGTGGATGAGACCTGATATGATTCATCAAATGCTTTGGCTTTGGTTAGTGCATCCTTACTTAGTTCATATCCCTTCACCATCATGGTTTCAACTACGTGCTGTGCCATAGTCACAGCTTCTCCAGGAGTTGAAATGAACTCATTTGTGTGAGTGACCTGCTAGTTTACAGCATAATTTCAACAACAACATCAGGAAAGCTGCAGCATAAAGAAATCCCCTTGAAAGTGGAAATAGAAGAACAAAAAATAAAAGAAAGTCTGTTTGGGAGGAGAAGTGGGTTGGTAAAGAAGTGCTTTGATCTGACATCTCAACGGACATACTTCTGCCAATAGAGTTTATAGCTTTTCGAGTGAACTTTTCCCAAAACAATTAAAAAGAATCAACATGATCTTTTGGAAACTAAATTATTGTGACAATACAGAAATACTCTTACCAAGACAAGGATAACAAAAGGAAATGAAGACCAGTAAAGCTTATAATCCCTCCGATTCAATTTATGTGAACCTATTTCTTTTTTAATCCGTGCCAAAGAGAATGACCCATTTTCATATCTAGAAACAATTGACCTTTATGCAATGATTTATAGTCGCACAAAATATATGTACCTCATTTTACACCACAAATTCAAATATCTTTCTCTTTTTAGTCAAATAGGTTCACATAAATTGAAATGAACGTAGTATTAACTAAGTATCCTCAGCTCTAGAGCTCAACGAAAAACTGCCATGCATGAGGAGCTCATTCACAAACTGGATACTCTTTGCCGTGTGAGCTGCCCCCTCGCAGATGAGTCCTTAGGAGCTGTCTGCTATTACTTTAAACATGAATTATATAAAATGTATTTACATTTAACCTCATAGACAAGTAATAAGAGAGTTGATTGTCCAGAAAAAAACAAGGCAAACTTTAATTAAAAAGGAGATCAAATGCAAAAAACTACCGCATAGCTGCTTCCATTCTCCACCTTATCCCTAGAGTTATTCCAAGGATCATATTCATCTATTTGTGCTTCCAAGCGAGATACACGAACACATTGATCTAATATAGTGGATCCCTGAATCCACATTAACAAAGTTAAGAATTTATCTGACACATAATATCATGTATAAATTTAGTGAATGTATAGCAGCTAAGAAATAATTCTAGCAGTTATATTCGATGTGCATATGTATAACTAAAACTAGAGAGAACAAGAAAAGGAAGAAGAAGAGCACAAGGATAGTACACAGAGCTATTTAAAAAGAATTTCCAGAGTTGCACAAGCTGTTAATTTATGTTCAGCTAGTAATCAAAACGCTAGTACACTTACAAGTGGAGAAAAACAAGAGACCAATCTGAATTAGAAGTTCAAACAATATAAAGCAAATTGACGTCTAACTACTTAGGAATTATAAATACAAATATAGTATTTTTCTCGTTCACGCTTCTAAAAGAGGAGTTTAGCAAGCTACTGCTAGCTCCTATTTTGGTAGGTAATTGACTACCTCTCTCTGTTAAAACAGAGAATTTAAAAGCTTTGAAGGAGATAGTAAGAAGAAACCTAACAAACATCTTTCCGAGATTTTACTGGTTAATTTTAACATTTACAGAAGTTGCTGAAGACGATCCTGTTGATGTACATCTTGGTGGTATCAGAAGTATAAACTTCACCCAACGGCACGTAAACAAGCAGCATTAAATATTTTACATAATTCACCTTGCAGTTTATTTCTGCTACATAGAACTATCCTAATAATGGAGTAAAGCAGAAACTTATAATATAGCAGTTTCTAGCGCATAAGCATCTTTGAACGTAACATAGGCTATAGAAGCATGTTCGCCCATCATGCAGCATTAAATATTAAACAAAATTCACCTTGCAGATTATTTCTGCAAAATAGGACTATCCTGACAATGGAGTAAAGCAGAAACTTACACTTAGTAATATAGCAGTTTCCAGCGCATAAGTATCTTTGAACGTAACATAGGCTATAGAAGCATATTCGCCCAATCTGCATTCAGTAAAGGCAACTATTAAAATTAGGAAAGGGTAAACATCGTCCAGTTTTTTTATACAACTAATTAATGAAAGCATAAAGCTATCTGTCTCTGTTCCTTTCTTTAAAGTTTAAACATTCTACTGACTAACAGAGTCTGGGATGCCTTATAGTGAGTATCAGGACATTGACAACATATGCTTCGCTGGACACAAGAGGCACATGCACATGGGTTTGCTAATATCGAACAATATCAGAGGCATGACCTTGTTCTATCTACTGCAAACGTCTCAGAAATTTCAACCGTAATAGAAACACATACTCTCTTCTTGACATTTCAATATTTGATATATTCAGAAGAAGTAACAGGGGAAAAAAGTGGCAAGATGTGTCTTATTTGACATACTTCGTAAGACACAATTGCAGTAGGCCATGCAAACATAATAATATTGATTAGGTATTCAGCCAGATCTGAGAAGTTAGTTATTGGAGGGGACTTTAATGGTCATATTGGGTCGGAGGCTGGTGGTTACGGTGAGGTGCATGGCGGCTTTGGCTTTGGGGTTAGGAACGGAGGGGGCACTTCGCTGCTTGATTTCGCTAGGGCTTCGGAGCTTTTGATCGCGAACTCGTCATTTCAGAAGAGGGAGGAGCATTTGGTTACTTTCAAAAGTTCCACGGCGAGGACTCGGATTGATTACCTCCTCCTCAGAAGGAGCGATAGAGGGTTGTGCAAGGATTGCAAGGTTATTCCGGGAGTCCCTTTCAACCCTTCATAGACTCCTAGTGATGGATGTAGGTCTCTGGGTGAAGAGGAAGAGGAGGGGTTCTCGGGGCCGACCGCGGATTAGATGGGGAACTTTGACTAAGGAGAAAGCCCGGGAGCTGGAGAGGAAGCTAGTTGATGGGGGAGCTTGGAGTAGCTCTGGGGAAGCGGACGCAATGTGGTCAGTGACGGCGAACCTGGTTAGGGAGGCTGCGCGGGATGTGCTTGGGGTAGCCAAGGGCTATTCAGGCAGGCACCAAGGTGACTGGTGGTGGAATGAGGTAGTCCAAGGAAAAGTGGAGGCGAAGAAGGCGGCGTTTGCTAAGTTGTCAGGGAGCTCAAGCGAAGAAGAAAGGAGAGCGAACAAGGAGAACTATAAGGTGGCGAGGAAGGAAGCGAAACTGGCGGTCACGGAAGCTAAAAATGCGGCGTTTGGGCGCATGTATGAGGAATTGGGGGAGAAAGGCGGGGACAGAAAGTTATTCCGGTTGGCTAAGGTGAGGGAGAGGAAGGCGCGGGATCTAGACCAAGTTAGGTGCATCAAGGACGAGGATGGTAGGGTTCTGACGGGGGAGTCGCAAGTCAAGCGGAGATGGCAGGAATACTTTCGAGACCTGCTTAACGAAGAGGGGGATCGAGTCTTAGAGCTAGGGGAGCTGGGGCATTCAGAGTGTCCTAGAGACCTCGGGCACTGCAGGCGCATTAAGGAGGAGGAGGTCTTGAGGGCGTTGCGTAGGATGAGTAGGGGTCGAGCGACTGGGCCAGACGAAATTCCGGTGGAGTTTTGGAAATGCATGGGTAGGTCGGGAGTGGAGTGGTTGTCCAGGTTGTTCAATGTGATCTTTAGGACCAAGAGGATGCCGGAGGAGTGGAGATGGAGTACAGTGGTTCCCTTGTACAAAAACAAAGGGATATCCAGTGTTGCAACAACTATAGGGGTATCAAATTAATAAGTCACACCATGAAGGTCTGGGAGAGGGTGATCGAGGCGAGGGTGAGGGAGATGTCATCTATATCCGTGAACCAGTTTGGTTTCATGCCGGGTCGCTCTACTACAGAAGCTATCCACCTTGTGAGGAGGGTGGTGGAACTGTTCAGGGATAAGAGGAAGGACCTGCATATGGTGTTTATCGACTTGGAGAAGGCGTACGATAAGGTCCCTAGAGAGGTTCTGTGGAGATGCTTGGAGGCGAAGAGCGTGCCAGAAGCCTACATCAGAGTGATCGAAGACATGTATGATGGAGCCAAGACTAGGGTTAGGACGGTGGGTGGCGACTCGGACCATTTTCCGGTGGTTATGGGGCTACATCAAGGATCTGCGTTAAGCCCTCTCTTATTTGCCTTGGTAATGGATGCTCTAACTCGCCATATTCGAGGGGATGTGCCATGGTGTATGCTCTTTGCTGACGACATAGTCTTGATAGACGAGACGAGGGCTGGTGTTAATGCGAGGTTGGAGGTCTGGAGACAGACCCTCGAGTCTAAGGGTTTTAAACTAAGCAGGTCTAAGACAGAATATCTAGAGTGCAAGTTTAGCGCCGAGTCGAGCGAAGTAGGCTGGGACGTGAAGCTGGGATCTCAGGTCATAGCCAAGAGGGACAATTTCAGATATCTTGGATCAGTGATTCAAGGGGACGGAGAGATTGACGGGGATGTCACTCACCGTATAGGAGCGGGGTGGTTGAAGTGGAGGCTCGCATCGGGAGTCTTGTGTGACAAGAAAGTTCCACAGAAACTCAAGGGGAAGTTTTATAGAGCGGTGGTTAGACCTGCCATGTTGTATGGGGTGGAGTGTTGGCCCGTGAAGAACTCTCATGTCCAGAGAATGAGAGTTGCGGAGATGAGGATGCTCAGGTGGATGTGCGGGCTCACCAAATTAGATAAGATTAAGAATGAAGTTATTCGGGAGAAGGTGGGGGTGGCCCCAGTGGATGAGAAGATGCGAGAAGCGAGACTCAGGTGGTTTGGGCATGTGCGGAGGAGAAGCCCCTGATGCACCGGTGAGGAGTTGTGAGCGACTGGCGGTGGTTGGCGCGAGTCGAGGCAGAGGGAGGCCTAAGAGGTATTGGGGTGAGGTGATTAGGCAGGATATGGCTAGAATGGGGATTTCCGAGGACATGACCCTCGATAGGAAAGTTTGGAGGTCTAGTATTAGGGTTGTAGGGTAGGGCCTTCTAGAATTCTTAAGTACTTCTGTTAGGGGCTGAGTGGGGTTTGGTAGCGACCTCTATAGTTAATTAATGTATTGTATTGTGCCTCTTGTGGTAGTAACCAATTGGTATTATTGCATGTCATTCTACTTTTGGTTTTATGTTTAGATAATTACTTATTTGATTTATCCCGGATTTACTAACATTGTTTTGTTTTGTTTGTTGATTTTCTCTCTCCTTCTCTGAGCCGAGGGTCGGCCGGAAACAGCCTCTCTACCCTTTCGGGTAGGGGTAAGGCCTGTGTACGTATTACCCTCCCCAGACCCCACTTTGTGGGAACATACTGGGTAGTTGTTGTTGTTGTTGTTGTTTGTATTCAGCCAGTAACTCTTAAATTATAGAGACAAATTACATCACCCAGACAAGGTTTACATCACCAACAATAATCAGCTCGAGATCACAACTATGCTGTAGCAGAAGTTGAAGACTCAAAATGAATGAAAAGCTACCTGATGATCTCTACTTGTTCAATTTCACCACAGTGAGAGAAAAAGTCATAGACATCTTCCTCCGTAGCTTTGGGAGAAAGACTTGTGACTTCCGCAGTGTAATGACCCAGATACATGGATACACAGTTCAACTCCCAAAATAAAGGTGAATTAACCTGATTAAATCAAGAATACAAATCATTCAGAGCTTCTGAAAGAACTGATACGAGCTAAACATTAAAGTTAAACAAAGTCCATTAATATCCATCACCACATTAATCCTTGTTAATTCATGGCTAATAAAGGCCACATTTAAGGGAAAGAATACTGCAAATGCTAAACTTCCATATTTGCAGATATGAATTTCAATATTTGAATTTCAAGTGAAATATAAAAGTATTCGTCTGGAGGAGCAATTTAAGTGAAATACTAGTTTTCCTACAATCATAAATCTTCAAGTTTTTTTCTAAGCAAGTTCATCGCCAAACACAACATCAACTTCCAAAAACTTTTTATCAAACTTCAAATTCAACTACTCCTTTTTCTTTTCAAAATTGTCCAAATGCCTACTAAACAATTTGACCTTGAAGAGAAATTAGGCGTTTTAACAAAAGCATATATTTTCCAAATCTCATACAGTCATATTTACAAGAAATATTCAGGAATAAATTCGGAAGGTGAAAAGTTCATAGAATTGGAGATAATACATAGTACTATTAGGGTAAAGCGAAGGATTTCAGTGCCAAGAATCCGTACCTTGAAAGGAGGAACGATTCAATTTACAAATGCATATAGAGTTCAATAAACAAACAGAAGAATATTTATTGGAATTGGAAAAATAATACGAATCAGAATTTACCTAATAATGTGGTCAACGGAATGTAGCGAGTTACGGCCTTTAAAAGGGCTCTACCTGTTGCCATCTCTGACGCGCAAATGCAACCGTGATACAATCAACTCTTATACTATACAAATTCTATAATAATATACCTCTTGTTATAAAATAATAAAAGAAAGAAGAACAATATTGCAGAGAAAGAGAGAGAATTCTTATTTTATTGAATTTTGGGATGATTTACAATGGGTAAGACTCCTCTATTTATAGGAGAAATATGATTTAGTCACAAAGTAAAACTCTCCACAAGATAGACATTCACTCTAAATAGAATTATATTCATAACACTCCCCTTGAATGTCTATTCAATGATAATGTGCCTCGTTAAAACCTTAACTAAAAGAAAACCCAATGGGAAAAAAATTCTAGAAAAGGAAAAAGAGTACACATATCTAACAATACGCCTTTTGGTTGCCTCGTTAAAAACCTCGCAAGGAAAACCCAGTGGGACAAAACCTTGTAAGGGAAAAAGAGTACAACGCGCATTAACACCCCCTGATGAGAGCATCAATTCACATCCTTGAGCCTTCGCATCGCAATCTTGTGCACTAGCCTCTTGAATGTTGACGTCGACAAAGATTTTATATCAGTTTTAATGTATTTTCATAACGACATAACATAGAGATCTCTTCATTCATATATTCAGGTACCTGAATCTCTCATGAGATATTATGAAGTGTTATGTCATATGATCTTCTAGATCACTTGCCTCCTTTATTATGATCATTTTGATCATTTACTCATCTTCTTTATCAAGAAGTTTATTTGAAACCGATTGTCTATACGCTTTAAGTTTACCATAGACTTTGTCCTTCTAGGACTTAATATGAGCATTTGCAATGAGAATATAGTTACTTTCTTTGGGTCAGCAAATGTGTCTGGCATGCTTTGCAATAAATTGCACATGAATTATCATTTTATGAACTTCAAGTTCATATTATTTTATTCGAGGATCTCGATGTATAAATGATAATTCATTCCATGTAACGTTTTCTCAACTGTTGTATCTTCTCTCCCCCTCATGTTAGAAAAACTAACTTGTTTCCTCAACTTTGAGAACTCATCTTTGTGTGTTATGGTGTTAATAAAAATATATACCGCACATCAATAATAATAAGATGGAATTATTTGGTTCCTAACCCTGAACCACTTGTGAGAGGAGAATCTAATATGCTTTCGTATATAACTAGTACTATATCAAACTGATATAGATAATTTTGTTCTCATAAACAATAATTTAGCTATTAAGTGGAGGCACTCAATAAATTATTTTGCTAAACTAGCTGTGATGTAGACCAACTTATCAAGATGAACTTCTTGAATAGAAAATCTGGAAATTGTGCTCTAAATAAAAATATTGAGCAAGTTACCTCGCATACACCGGCCAGGTTGCGGGTTAATAATAATTGCACATGTAACCATCTCATAGATGCATCTTATGTGGTATACATGACGGGTGAATAAGCCCATATTCACCTTTGATATTTCCAGCATTCATGGGATTCAATCCCAATTTTAGTTGGTATATTAATTAATGAGAACAGACAATTATGAATAAACTCCAAGTTTATTATGATATGGGTTTTTATATCAATAAATATTCACTTCATTGTGATATTCTTTTGTTTATGTAGTACAAATTGGAGAATAAAGCGGGTAGCTTTTCACATACATATTACCCCGCTACAAGTTGTAGTAATAGAAGATATTAAATTTTTTTTTTATTTATATTCTCAATATAATCAACCGCTTTCACATATACTTTGGAAACTGAATAAGTTTCTTCGAGACTTACTGCAACACAATACCTTATTGGTAACCAATTGTGTTTCTCCAAAATAGTAATAATTGGCTCTTCCGGAGCTCTCAATTGATTTTACACTACCACAGATTCATCATCATCCATGTGGTGAATATTTCTTTTAAAGAGAAAGTTATACCATTATGTGTATGGTCAAATTATATGCAAGATATGTTTCTTGCATTACCGTTGTCTTTTAATAATCACAATGCCAAAATATTTGGCGTACAATAGGTACGTGACTGTCACGACCCCAAACCCCGGTCGTGATGGCGCCCAACACATTGCTAGGCAAGCCCAATCATCTTATCCAATTACCAGCCAAGTATAATAAATAATGATTAATCGGCGTGATTAGCCTGTTTTCATAACAAATCAAGAAGTGTAGAACTGAAATACAAGAACACAGTCCCAACCAAATCGTGTCGTCACAAATCTGAGCCTCTACAAATGAGATCTACTACAAAATCAAGTCTAACCAGAATGGAGACAACAAAATGATAAAAAGAAAGAGGTCGGGTACTGCGGACGTTGGCAGCTACCTCGAAGTCTCCACAGAATGGGGATAATAAAGCAGTTGCGATAGCTCAACTGCCCTCCTGAACCTGTATATCTGCACAAAAAGTGCAGGGGAGTGGGGTGAGTATATTTCAACTCAGTGAGTAACAATAATAAACAATAACTGAAAATAAGAACTCATGTACTATCACTAAACAGTTCTAAGGCAACCCCCACAGGTTAGTCATCACTATAATGAGTACTCTGATCTCCAGTCCACATTTATCTCATCTAGGTCCCACACTGACCACATCCTCGCTCGTACCATTATGGTATACAGCCATCTCAATATATGGAGACATATACATCTGTCTATAACATATAAATATTTCAGTATATATATGAATATGAATAAGTATAATGCTGCGGCGCGCAGCCCGCTCCAATACATATACCGCTGCGGCGCGCAGCCCGCTCCAATACATATACCGTTGCGGCCCGCAGCCCGCTCCATTTAACGTCGATGGCGCTCACTAGGGGTGTATACAGACTTCGGAGGGGCTCCCTAGGCCCAAGCACTATAATACTGCGGCATACAGCACGATCCACACAAATATTACTATATATATATATATATATATATATATATATATATATATATATATATATATATAATACCTCATAATGGGTCCTCGACCCTATCTCATCTCAATCGGTATAAACTTGGCCTTTCAGGCCCACTCAGATAGAACAGGGAATTCCACCCAAGATAATCTCTCTCAATGTAC
The DNA here is from genome assembly GCA_032618575.1 of Nicotiana noctiflora. NCBI lineage: Eukaryota > Viridiplantae > Streptophyta > Magnoliopsida > Solanales > Solanaceae > Nicotiana > Nicotiana noctiflora. The sequence goes on from JASVEL010004823.1 coordinate 58,585, forward strand.
ACATCTCGTACGGGCTCATATTATGCTATACAGCTAGAGCTACGGCTGAGTGTATGTTTCCAACACGATATTAGGGTCACCTAGCTCTATAGGTTCCCTAATGCTCTACAGATCGGCACAAGGCCCCAAACATGGCTATTAGCCCAATTGCACAGTTATAAACTTATTATCAGTCATAACACACAGTATATTATTAGTCGGGAAGGACTAAGTCCGAACCCCCAATCACAATGTCACCACGCCCGTCATAGAACGCGTGTCTGATCTCAATATAGCACTGTGAAGTGCTAGTACGGGGTTTCAAACCCTCAGTACATTGTTTACTACTACCACTCACCTCGAACCGGTAGAAGCTTCATGCCCACGATGCCTTAGCTCCTCGAACCGACATCCACGCACATCAAAACTAGCCAAAATCAGTACAAATATATCAAAATAGGCTAATGGAACATAACCCAATCGAAAGAACTCGAAAAATATCAAAAATCACGAAATTGGCAAAACCCGAGCCCCGGGCCCACATCTCGAAAAATTTCAAAATTTATATTTCCGGAATCCTCGTCTCGCCACGAGTCCGTACATACCGAATTCACAAAAAATTGGAGTTCATTTGTCCCCTTAAATCACTATTTCTATCCAAGAGGGTTTTCTACCCTTTTCAACAAAAATTCTCAAATTAAACACTAAAACTTGCAATAGATTCGAGTTATACCACCAAAACTGAGTTAAGAACACTTACCCCATTGTTCTCTCCAAAAATCCCATGAAAAATCGCCCTATCCGAGCTCCAAATCGTCAAAAATGGCAATATATTTTCGGACCCCGGCACTATTCACGGTTATTGTTCACGGTACTGTTCACGGACACTGTTTCACGGGCACTGTTCACGGGCACTGTTTCACGGACACTGTTCATGGTCACTGTTCACAACAGATTTTTCTGCATTTTCTAAGTCCGAAATTATTCCGAGACACCTCCAAAACACTCCCGAGCCCTCGGGGCTCCAAACCAAATATGCACATTGACTCTAAAACATCACACGAACTCGCTCGAGTGATCAAATCGCCGAAATAATATCAAAATCATCAATTTCATCAAATCAAGGCCTAAGTTTCCAATAACTTTCGAAAATACACTTTCGATCAAAAACCCGACCAAACGATGTCCGAATGACCTGAAAATTTGCACACATATCCAAAATCACCTAACGAAGCTACTGCAACTGTCAGAATTCCATTCTGACTCCCGGATCAAAATATCACCCATCGATCGGATTCCGCCAAAATTCCAACTTCGCCAAAATAGGCTAACTTCTTCACCGGACCTCCAAAATTACTTCCAATTGCGCTTATAAGTCTTAGATCATCCCCCGAAACTAACCGAATCATCGGAATTCAGTTTCGACCCCTCTAACTCATAAGTCAATGTTGGGTTGACTTTTCCAACTTAAGCTTTCCTTAAAGAGATTAATTGTCCCTTTTCCTACCAAAATCGATCCGAATTGACTCAAAGTTTGCACACAAGTCACATTCATCATTACGGACTTGTACCAACTTTCGGAATCGCATTCTGACCCCGATATCAAAATTTTCACTTTCGGTCGAATTTTCTCATAAACCTTCTAATTCCTATATTTAGCCAAATGACTTCAAAATGACCTCCGGACATCCGAATTCACTTCCGATCGCTTTCCCAACTCCAAAATCACCATACGGATCTATTCCTAGACTCGGAATCTCAAATGGACATCTATAACTCTAAAATGCCTTCCAACCCAAATTTATGAAATTTTTCTAAATACTAACTTCCACCATATACGCTGAAATGCTTACGGGTTATCAAAAATCAAATCCGGACATACGCCCTAGTTCAAAATCATCATACGAGCATGCTGGAACTTTTAGATCCCAATTCCGAGGTCATTTACTCAAAATTCCAATCCCAGTTCATTTCTTCAACTTTAAGCTTTCAAAATGAGAATTTCCATTTAGATTTGACTCCAAACTTCCTGAATTTTAATTCTGACCATACATACAAGTCAATATACCTGAGATGAAGTTGTTCATGGCCTCAATCTGGTGAATGACGCGTCGGGACTCAAAACGACCGGTCGGGTCGTTACAATCTCCCCCACTTAAACATACGTTCGTCCTCGAACGTGCTGAGAACTACAATGATGTAGTCTCAAATAACTTGTTTAACACATCATGCACCTTCCCGTGCTACCACTACTTAGTTGAGCATATTAGCTATATAATTTTGTAGATATAATTCTTTATTCAAGCGAATAAGCCGTTAGGCCAAATTCCAACACCCTAAATTTCCTGCCAAGTCCGTTTCCATCATTCGACCACCATATCAATCTCCACACGTTGTACCCAAACATTAATGCATAACTTTGTTGAATTTACACTTCGCATAACTTTACTCATATGACCACAATAACATTCTTTATTACTACAGTTGCCTACAATACCCAAATACCGATGAAAACCTCTTATTAGTCGAAGTCTTATTCCAACACTTTCATATACTGCCAACGATAAATAAAATACGGGCTAAATCATAACAATTCCTCAGATCCACCATTTATGAAGCCATTTCTCTTTTGACTGATATTACAACGGAATTCGGAGCCAAATCTCGATATTACTCTTCTAACGAGCTGAAATCATATATGCTCGCTCTCATTAATGACTCGAATGATCATTTCGGTTATAACACACCACATTGGTGACATGACACCTCAGCATCGGCCTATGCCACAACGAGCACAACATAGGCTCCAATAAGAATGATCTGAACACACTCGAATCATGACAACTGACTCGCACAAAGAGCCATAGTTCAAATTCTTTAATACCATCACAACACATAACCGAGATCTCGTCTCACATCATAGAATTAGAGTACCTAAATCCTCCTCGAAAGGTCATAACATCACGTGGCCTTGCCACAACTCATGATTCTATCCAAACACTATTACTCATGGAGCACCTCAAGTCGCAATGCTCAAAACGGTCAGCCACACACATATTTAGGTCTGAACTCAAGCAATCAATCACATACACGGTGATACATTTAGTATATGCTATAGAATCCTGTATGGGCACAACCGATGTGCTATTCCCCGAGCGATATCCAATACGGACTATTCCTCAGAAGAGAGGAAGTATTGTACACAAGGTACATATAGGAAGCTATATTTCCCACATCACACTGTTGCGGCGTGCAACCGGTTCCAATAACATACCCTTGGCGGCGTGCCACCCGATCCAGATACCATACCTGTGGCGGCGTGCCACCCGATCCTGATACCATACATGTGGCGGCGTGCCACCCGATCCAAATACTATACCTGTGGCGGCGTGCCACCCGATCCACGAATACATCTAGCAAGGAAAATGCACATCGAGTCAAGTTGATCATTGCAACAAACATATATATATAGCCTCAAGCTCGGCCACATGAAACACATCCGACAATGTTCCTCAATACTGGAGTTGAATCAATGGTAGATTACACTGACATCCGCCACAAAGGCCCAACTGACAAAGAATACCTACCAGCCGTCCGTCGGCCCTAGGGTACATCTACCTTACGGGAGCATAATCTGATACACTCTACTACGCAGTTTGTGGCATTTTCTAACATAGTCCATATCACATTAGTCTAGACAACCTGGCTTATGACAACCAGTCTACAATCATATATCATTCAAATTCATCATATCAGGTAACAAAATAGCCACTGGGGCTTCCAATTTCCAATAATCATTAAACGGTGCCGATACAAACGATATACCACCACTGCATAGGCAGATCATGAGAATTTCTAGTCTCCAATACATATATAACACATGAATCACTATGCCTGATTCCACACTCCACCGTACGAATACATAACACACATCAAATATCCATTCATACCACGTAAGCCATTCACGAATTTTCCTATGCCATCAACAACTCAATCATCACTGTCAATCCAACAGGAGGATACCACACACCACTAGATATTATCAGTTTATATTACCTGGCCCTTTTTGACCATATACCCTGCCAAATTACTAGAATAGCAGTACCATTTTCTTAAATCATCAGAAAGATCAATTCTTGAATCACCTGCAGCCGTCCGCGCTGCTCAATAATTTTATTGACTTCCCATATATTATGAACCGATCTCAAAACCTTGAATATGCCATTATCAACTTTCCATAACACATCGCGTATACCATATCACACTAAGACAACATGGAAATTCATATCCCTTTCCTCCGCTGCAAACATCGGCGCACTTAACTAGTCAAGGACTTTCATGATCCCATATAGAGAAAACTCATTACCCATTCCAAGCCTTGCATATCAACAGGAAAAATGCACTCATTTTCAAACCACGGTAAAACACATCATAAACTCTTTCTCCTAATTTACATTGCATAAGTTAAACTGCCAGGACTGAGTCCTTATACCCATATCAAGTTACACAACTGCCAGCACTCAAGAGCTTTGCTGCACAATATCTGCAAGACTCATTACTTCAACCACATACCAGGAATTAATTGTATTCCTTATCATACCATTTCGGTTTATTAACAAGTTGATCCATTTACCCAATTTCCTTTCTGATTCATCTTTAATTTCATATCAGTCTTTATTGTAGCACGACAATGCCTCAATCCTTTTTACCACACAAAACTCGTACACAAGACCACACGATCTAAGGCTCACGGGCCACTGAATACTCTCTCAAATGTTTCCCAGAAGTACCACATTCTACCACACTTTATTTTGAAGAACTTTCTGCGATTTTGAATTTGTTATCATTACTTCCCAATACTACATAGAATCCCATCATTCACATAATATAACACAAGCCTTGATCTTTTCTAACAAAACCGCCATCTTTAGCCACATACACAATCTTAAGGCACTTGACTGTTACAAGCAAAATCTTGAACACTGCAAAACCATTCTCGGGCATCATTCACCCTTATTCAGCTGTAATTCAACTGTCCTATTGAGTAGAACCACTCGTGTTTTGTTAGAACTCCGACATCGCAGAACATGATTACTTACAGGTACAATTCGCTATCTTTCTTTTCTATACCATGAACATTCCTTACCAGCAGTAGTTCAAAACATCCTAGTATTTCTTCACATCTACGAAGCACCATAACCTTGTCAGAATTTTCCCAACATACTTAAAGACAGTGCCCACATAGCACACAACCGTGCAATTAGTTATTTAATAGCAACCTCCCCAACTTGGCTCGAAGCCATTCATCAAAACACTTTTAACCACTCATATCATTATTATTCAAGTGATGCCGAAATGTTACAATGAGATTAAACTCAAGTCATTTACAAGCCTTGACAGAGACTCGAATCATCAGAGACCTTAACCGTTCTGCAATTCTTGCATTTATACACACACCACCAATAAGCACACTCTCTTTAGGTGACAGAAATCTTTCTAAGTCCCAAATTTTCCAAAAATTTCGGCAGAGTTTCCTTTGTAATTGGGCATATCCACCTGCCAGAGAACCACCAAAATCATGCTAATGACACGTCCACAAATTGACAAAGCATCACAATGTATATCAACAACATTAATCTCAATACCACCTGTATTATATTATCAAAATTGATACGTGGACATGCGTTTCACCTATTTGAATCATAACACATAGAAAATACATTTCAACCCTCCATTATTTGGGCTATTCCACCAAGTAAGAACATTTTATTTCCTTAATATTTCTGTATACCTTCCATTGCCATAGACATTACACAGTACCAACATACTCATTACATAGCTATCTAGTCGCTATTCCCACAATCAGGGACAATACTAAACATACAAGTTCATAATACCAACTCATAAAATTAGCACCTCGGTGCTCAAGCCATAGGCAAAGATTCAGCCTCAAGTCCTTCAGGCCGGCCCAACATAAAACTTACGGAGATTACATCTCGCCCCTTAATCGAGAAATCATAAGCCATCAAGGCAAATTTATCACTAAGCACTCGAGTGCGCGCATCAATGTGTAGAAGAAATTTCAAGAATCATACCTCAAACTGAATCAAGTACGCACGATAAGAATTTCAAGAATTTGAAGCTTTCCTAAAAGGTTTGCAGCCTCCCGAGGATAAGTACAGGCGTCCCCGTACCGATCCACGAGACTCTACCAACCGGCTCATGACTCGCGAGACCTGTTAACCTAGGCTCCGATACCAACTTGTCACGACCCCAAACCCCGGTCGTGATGACGCCCAACACATTGCTAGGCAAGCCCGACCATCTTATCCAATTACCAGCCAAGTATAATTAATACTAATTAATCGGCGTGATTAGCCCGTTTTCATAACAAATCAAGAAGTGTAGAAATGAAATACAAGAACACAGTCCCAACCAAATCGTGGTGTCACAAGTCTGAGCCTCTACAAATGAGATCTACTACACAATCAAGTCTAACCAGAATGGAGACAACAAAATGATAAAGAGGGAGAAAACAGGTTATGCGGACGTCGGCAGCTACCTCGAAGTCTCCACGGGATAGAAATGAATAAGCAGCTGTGACAGCTCAATTGCTCTCTGGCACTTGTGAATCTGCACAAAAGTGCAGGGAGTGGGGTGAGTATATTTCAACTCAGTGAATAATAATAATAAACAATAACTGAAAATGAGAACTCATGTACTATCACTAAACAGTTCTAAGGCAACCCCCACAGGTTAGTCATCACTATAATGAGTACTCTGATCTCCATTCCACATCTATCTCATCTAGGTCCCACACTCACCCCATCCTCGCTCGTACCACTACGGTATACAGCCATCTCAATATATGCAGACATATACATCTGTCCATAACATATAAATATTTCAGTATATATATGAATATGAATAAGTATAATGTTGCGGCGCGCAGCCCGCTCCAATACATATACCGCTGCGGCGCGCAGCCCGCTCCAATACATATACCGATGCGGCGCGCAGCCCGCTCCATTTAACGTCGATGGTGCTCACTAAGGGTGTATACAGACTTCGGAGGGGCTCCATAGGCCCAAACACTATAATACTGCGGCGTACAATACGATCCACACAAATATTACTGCGGCGTGTAGTCCGATCCAATATATATATATGTATATATCTCTATACTTCTGCGGCGTGCAGCCCGATCCCATAATATACACCAGTGCTCACTGAGAATGTGTGCAGACTCAGACTCCGAAGGGGCTCCTACAGCCCAAGCGCAATAATATTGCGGCGTGCAGTCCGTCCTACATGTATATTACATGTATATTACATGTATATTACTGCAGCATATAGTCCGATCCAATATATATACTGCTGCGGCGTGCAGCCCGATCCAATATAGGTATATATATATATAATACCTCATAATGGGTCCTCAATCCTATTCCAGTCAGTATATACTTGGCCTTTCAGGCCCACTCAGCTAGAACAGGGAATTCCACCCTAGATAATCTCTCTCAATATACACATCTAGTACGAGCTCATATTATGCTATACAGCTAGAGCTACGACTGAGTGTATGTTTCCAACACGATATAAGGGTCACCTAGCTCTATAGGTTCCCTAATGCTCTACAGATCGGCACAAGGCCCCAAACATGGCTATCAGCCCAATTGCACAGTTATAAACTTATTATCAGTCATAACACACAGTATATTATTAGTCGGGAAGGACTAAGTCCGAACCCCCAATCACAATGTCACCACGCCCGTCATAGAACGCGTGTCTCATCTCAATATAGCATTGTGAAGTGCTAGTACGGGGTTTCAAACCCTCAGTACATTGTTTACTACTACCACTCACCTCGAACCAGTAGAAGCTTCATGCCCACGACGCCTTAGCTCCTCGAACCGGCATCCACACACATCAAAACTAGCCAAAATCAGTACAAATATATCAAAATAGGCTAATGGAACATAACCCAATCGAAAGAACTCGAAAAATATCAAAAATCACGAAATTGGAAAACCCGAGCCCCGGTCCCACATCTCGAAAAATTTCAAAATTTATATTTCCGGAATCCTCGTCTCGCCACGAGTCCGTACATACCAAATTCACAAAAAATTGGAGTTCATTTGTCCCATTAAATCACTATTTCTATCCAAGAGGGTTTTCTACCCTTTTCAACAAAAATTGTCAAATTAAACACTAAAACTTGCAATAGATTCGAGTTATACCACCAAAACTGAGTTAAGAACACTTACCCCGTTGTTCTCTCCAAAAATCCCATGAAAAATCGCCCTATCCGAGCTCCAAATCGTCAAAAATGGCAATATATTTTCGGACCTCAAATATATTCTGTCCGGCACTATTCACGGTACTGTTCATGGTACTGTTCACGGACACTATTTCACGGGCACTATTCACGGACACTGTTCATGGTCACTGTTCACAACAGATTTTTCTGCATTTTCTGCCCATTTTCTAAGTCCGGAATTATTCCGAGACACCTCCAAAACACTCCTGAGCCCTCGGGGCTCCAAACCAAATATGCACATTGACTCTAAAATATCACACGAACTCGCTCGAGTGATCAAATCGCCGAAATAATATCAAAATCATCAATTTTCATCAAATCAAGGCCTAAGTTTCCAATAACTTCCAAAAATACACTTTCTATCAAAAACCCGACCAAACGATGTTCGAATGACCTGAAAATTTGCAGACATATCCAAAATCACCTAACGAAGCTAGTGCAACTGTCAGAATTCCATTCGACTCCCGGATCAAAATATCACCCATCGATCGGATTCCGCCAAAATTCCAACTTCGCCAAAATAGGCTAACTTCTTCACCGGACCTCCAAAATTACTTCCAATTGCGCTTATAAGTCTTAAATCATCCCCCGAAACTAACCGAATCATCGGAATTCAGTTCCGAGCCCTCTAACTCATAAGTCAACGTTAGGTTGACTTTTCCAACTTAAGCTTTCCTTAAAGAGATTATTGTCTCTTTTCCTACCAAAATCGATCCGAATTGACTCAAAGTTTGCACACAAGTCACATTCATCATTACGGACTTGTACCAACTTTCGGAATCGCATTCTGACCCCGATATCAAAATTTTCACTTCCGGTCGAATTTTCTCATAAACCTTCTAATTCCTATATTTAGCCAAATGACTTCAAAATGACCTCCGGACATCCGAATTCACTTCCGATCGCTTTCCCAACTCCAAAATCACCATACGGATCTATTCCCAGACTCGGAATCCCAAATGGACATCTATAACTCTAAAATGCCTTCCAACCCAAATTTATGAAATTTTTCTAAAATACTAACTTCCACCATATACGCCGAAATGCTCATGGGTTATCAAAAACCAAATCCAACATACGCCCTAGTTCAAACTCATCATACGAGCATGCTGGAACTTTTAGATCCCAATTCCGAGGTCGTTTACTCAAAATTCCAATCCTAGTTCATTTCTTCAACTTTAAGCTTTCAAAATGAGAATTTCCATTTAGATTTGACTCCAAACTTCCTGAATTTTAATTCTGACCGTACATACAAGTCAATATACCTGAGATGAAGTTGTTCATGGCCTCAATCTGCTGAATGACGCGTCGGGACTCAAAACGACCGGTCGAGTCGTTACAGTGACCAATGACCATTCATGCCATAATAATGACATTATTTATGGTATCATCTCAAACCTTCTTCTAGAGGTGAGTGTGGTATATTCACTATCACTAGCACGTTCATATTCTCTGAAGAATGAATATGTATTCATAAGTAAGATGTTGTCACATTCACATCATGAATGGACCATAATCATCTATATGTGCTTTATAAAATCTCATGTCAAATCGATGACAAATATTACTTTCACAGAGTGAAGTATTATTTTGAGAATACTTATTGTTCTCATTACCACAATAATAACGATATAATTTCGTCTATTACCACGTCCATATCCATTGATTATTCATGGTAATAATTTTGTCTTCTTTCAGACTTATTACATACTGCTATCACATTCTCTAAAGGGAATGAGAATGGAGCAAATTCAATGGGACGAGTTTTCAATTCTTTGCCCACAATTATACATGAATTTAATCATGGCAAGACATAGAAATTTTACCACTTCATGTGGGTGTAATTTCTTAAACTCCATTAGAGTTATAATCAAACTTTGTTGTCTTTCCTTGTATATAAAATTAAAGTATAGAATAAAAGAATTTGAAAGAGAAAAGTAAAATACTTACCTTAAATCCAGAATTTAATCATGAAGGAAGTTCATAGAACAATTGACAATTATTTTGATCAATCTCAAAGTTTCTACTTAATTGGTTAGAGTCTCGTGCTGATAACGTGTTATAAAATAATAAAAGAAGAAGAACAATATTGCAGAGAAAGAGAGAGAGGAAATTCTTATTGAATTTTGGGATGATTTATAACAGGGTAAGACCCCTCTATTTATAGGAGAAATACGACTTAGTCACAAAGTAAAACTCTCCACAAGATAGACATTCACTCTAAATAGAATTCTATTCATAACACCTCTTCTATTTTAAAATTAAGCACTTATATCCCTATATTATGGATATATTCAATATAAATATTAACTTGAGTGATATTTTCATTTTGGTAAGGTTAATAATTAGGTTACCGTCACAAAATATTATGTATTTAGTTATATGAAATTTAAGATGGACGATAAACATTTATCCAATAATAGATGATAAACATAAACATGTATCTTTCAAAACATTTAAATGGGAAATGACTCACAAGTCACTTAGGCCTCATTTGTTTGCACTTAATGGAGGTCTGAATCTTAATCATTCAGATCTCAGACATTAAGTGCATTTGTTTTTAAAGTCCGAATCTTAATTATTCAGATCTTAATCATTAAGTGTGTTTGTTTTTTTACTTAACAACCACTTAATGGGTCTGAATAGGTCTGTATGATTAAGATCTGTAACAGAGACTTAATTTCATTAAGATGCTATCACATATTCATTATTAATTGCCGTCATCGCCTACCATTATCAACTACCACTATGCCGCCACCACCACCATACTCAGCCACCGCCGGCACCGCCGCCGCCACCACCACCACACCGCCATCATCCTTAATCATAGCTTCCACCATTATCGACCATCACCATCCACCATCCCACCACTCCGACCACCATCATTGTCACTCGCATTCAACATTTATCCAACTCAACTACCACAACCAACCACCTCATCATCATTAACAACCGCAGTCAGCACCGCCTATCATTATAACCTACCACCACATTCCTCAATCACAAACCACCACTCGCCGTTCTTAACTATCACTACCTACCACCACCATCATCAATCATAATTGCCACCACTACCAATCACTACTAGCATGAACCACCATTATCAACCAAAACTACCACCAACCACCGCCTTTAGTCGGCATTCACCCATTAACCATCACTACCAACAACTTTCATATTTTAAACTATATATTTTATTGATAGAATATTAAATTTTTTTCAAATAAAGATAAATTTTATGCATTCAGATGTTAAAAATCAAACAGTCTTAATTTTTGGTATTCAGATCTTAATACACATCTTAATATATCCGGATGTGTATTCAGATTCAGATGACTTAATCTTAATACACATCTTGATATTCAGATATGTATTCAGATTCAGACGTCTTGATCTTAAAAAAAACAAATGAGGCCTTAATAAGATATACCAATAATATTAGTAACTCTATTGGATGTTAAACACGTCCACAATTTGTATCTTCTAAATTATACTAATATTTTGCTATGTAGAATTTCTCGTGTTTGTTATTAATTATTCCACTTCAAATTATCTGTAAGTTTACCAAGTTGGATGTCGTTCATTTTGGTGGAAGATTTTCATTATATAATGGGTTTAATAGTTTTTTCATTCTAAGATTCCTTTTCTTATACACCAAAATTTATTTCAATAATTCTTAGGATCGGAGCGGCAGATTTGCCGTCTCTGGAATAAATATTTGGACCACACGGAGAGAGAGATCTAACGTTAGTAATTTAGTGACATAATTTACACTGAAATGGCGTCCTTTATAATGTCCCATCCCTCTTGCACGCCTCTAATTGACTAAGAGTTCCGAGAATAATTTTATTGTGTGTCTCACATAATTTATATTAGTTATGTAAGTTTCATTTTTATTTTATGCATTTATGGATTCATATCTTAAATTTTTTGGTCCACAAAAATTTGGGTCCACAAAACTGTAAAATAGAAAAATATCTCATACTATTATTATAAGTTGTATGAGACAGAAAATAAAAATTTTTGTGTTCCGATTTCGTATAATTGCTAGTACTAAGAGAATGTTTCACATTGGTTATGTTAAGATATCTAAAATTAGTTTACGCTGATTACGTGTTACTCTCTTATGAATCAAGATTTTGATTAGTTATATATAGTCACACAAATACTTTTGACTTATTTTAAACTACAAATTTTAAGAATTTTTGTTTTTTCTCAAATTTATCATCGAATCAAATAACCCACGTAAATTGGGATGGAGGGATTAATAAGTATATATGTGGATTAAAGAAACCAAAGAGACAATGTTAGGTGAGCTCGTGGCTAAGTGGACTAATATATTTGGACAAATATTAAAAGGCTCTCTATATTTGTCATATATTCAACCTCTCTAATTGCTTATAAATAGGATGATCATTATCCATCATATTCACTCAATTCTTAACCAATAATTTATCTTGCTAATCATTATTTTTTTTCCTACAATATTTTAATTTCTGTAACATCTACAAAAAATACTTTATCTTCTCTTCTTTCCGGGCAAATATTTTGTGCAAATTCTAAACTTTCATCCACAGGTGCATGTGTTTGGAGGTGATGCGGAACCTTGGGGTGCGACCGGTCTTAACGATTTGCACCTAGTTGGGCCACGATACAGTATTTTTTATAAGTTATTATTTCCTTCTTGTTCTTAGTCAATATTATCTACTCATTTTTCTTACATTTTGTAATGAGAAGTTTTAATAAAATAGAACATCAATACCTCATAATGTCACGACCCAGAATTCCACTCTTGAGATCGTGATGGCATCAAACATTTCACTTTCTAAGTAAGCCAACATTTGGTAAATAACTTAACCAGTTTTAACAACAACAACAACAACAACAACAACAACAATAACAACAACAACAACAACAACAACAACAATAATAATAATAATAATAATAATAATAATAATAATAATAATAATAATAAATAAATAACTATGCTAATCTGAAATAGGCTAATAAAACAGAAAAGGGCCTAAAATGGCCCTCTGATATATTAAATAGGACATCAAAGTCCTCCGTTAAAAGTTGGGCCCTTATCTGCCCATGCATCTAAAAATAGGCTCAAAAATGCCCTTATCCACTAATGGAAGACATGTAATCCTAATTTAAAACGTAGAAGGGCATTTTAGACCCTTTTCGGATTGTACAACTAGTCAGTTATAGTAGTCAATTCTCAAACACTTCACACTATAGCAGTTTACTCACACACCTATTTTAGACCAACAAACTAATTATCACAGCAAGTAACTCAATCATAGACACAAACTAATTATCACAACAACTAACTCAATCATAGACACAAACTAATTATCATAGCAAGTAACTCAATCATAGATAGAAAAATTCAAATGAATGGGAATGACTTCATTGAATCCTTGCATAAAAACATAAAACTTCATTACATAATAAAACACAACAATTAAGCCACAATAACACTAACATTACATATCATTTCCCCTAATGCAAAGAACATAACAAAACATCCCAGTATCACACACAAGAAAATCCACATATTCTTCCGGCATTTAGCATCACATAGAGCCGAGTACTCTAAGTCAACCACTTTCTTCATTAGAATATTTCTTTTCAATTCCAAGGATTCTATTCCTCCATGATTAACAAGCATCATAGCATTCTCAAGATTGACAACATTCCTTTGGAGCACATTTCTTTCACGGATTAGATTTTCCTTCTCCTTCTTTAAACTGCATATGAGATTTGAAATTGTAGGAGGAAGCTCCTCATCTTGCCATACCCAATAGGGATATTTTTCATCCTTAAAGAAAAAAAAAATAAACCACAGTCAAATCGAAATAATTAAAAGAACCTATCAATAAATATACACACCTCATGCTTAGCCACTTAAAAAATCTTCTCCCAGCATTTAAAGAAGTGCACGCCATGAAATAATTAGTAGCAAGTCCACAACAACACCTCCTAATTGACCCATTTAAGCTACTCGAACTTTGCGACATTATCTTAGAGAAATCTCCAAAACAAACTGATAAAGATGAAAAATAATTAAACCTAAACTAGAACCCAACTCGAAATCTACAAGGTGACCCAATTAGTAGGAGTAATCAAACATCAATGAAGGGTCTAAAATATGTATGATAATTGAGTTAATTGCTATGATAATTAGTTTATGTCTATGATTGAGTTACTCGCTGTGATAATTAGTTTGTGTCTATAATTGAGTTACTTGCTGTGATAATTAGTTTGTTGGACTAAAATAGGTGTATGAGTAAACTGATATGGTGTGAAGTGCTTTAGAATTGACTACTATAACTGACTCGTATATGACCTTGTACAATCCGATAAGGGTTTAAAATGCCCTTCTACGTTTTAAATTAGGATTACATGTCTTTTGTTAGTGGATAAGGGCATTTTTAGTCCATTTTTAGATGGCAGGGGCAGATAAGGGCTGAACTTTTAACGGAAGGCTTTGATGTCCTATTTAATATAGTAGAGGGACATTTTAGGCCCTTTTCTGTTAATAAAATACCAAACGATAAAATCTAAACATATCCCAGAATCTGGAGTCACGAATAGATAAGCATCTGAAGTGCTACATATAAAGTTTGAACAAAATACAACTGTTGAAAAAAAATAAAGAGTAATGATATAATGGAAGGGAGCTTCAATGTTGCGGATGCCATGCAGCTATATGTTAGGTCTCCGAAAGCGGCTAAATCCGAGCAGTCTTGTTACACATCACTGGGACCAACGCCAGTATCTACACAAGAAATACATAAATGTAGTATGAGCACAACCGACCACATGTACATTGTAAATGTCGAGCCTAACCTCGACGAAGTAGTGACAAGGCTACGCAAGTCACTCACAAATAATATATATATATATATATATATATATATATATATATATATATATATATATATATATATAGAGAGAGAGAGAGAGAGAGAGAGAGAGAGAGAGAGAGAATAATAATAACCGAAAGAAGGAATAGAAATAGAACAATAAACTCATATAAATAGACTCGAATGTCAACTACTGTGACGACCCAAAGGGTCATCACTTATTTTATTAATCATTTCGAACTTCTGAGGCCTTGAAAACCTCATTCTATGTTGCCTCAATTTACGTGCACGATCCGGGCATGTAGTCGGAAAGTTTTTGTGATAGAAAATATGAATTCTATGAGAAATTTAGAGAAAAATGATATTAATATTGATATGGTTGACTTTGGTCAACATTTTTGGTAAACGGACCCGGACCCGAGAACGGATGGTCCCGGAAGGTCCGTAGGAAAATATGGGACTTGGACATGCGTTCGGAGTCTAATTCTAAGGCCTAGAGCCCAAGTTATGAATTTTTCTGTGAAATTATTTTTGATGTTGTGTACATGTTTGGTTTGGAGCCGGGGGGCTCGGGTAAAGATTTGATAGGCCGTTGGATCAATTTCTGAATTTCTGCACTGCTGATTTTTCACCCAGCTATTGTCTTCGCAATTGCGAAGACTTTCTCGCAATTGCGAGATGTCCCCAGGCTGGCCTTGGTTCGCAATTGCGAACCAATCTTCGCAAATGCAAAGATGGCAGGGGAGTGAAAGGGTTCGCAAATACGAACAATACCTAGCAAATGCGAGGCCTTCAGTAAAAGGCCTAGCTTCGCAAATGCGACTAAAATGTCGCAAATGCGAAGACCCTTGATCCAGCCTTGTTCGCAAATGCAAACAAATGTTCGCAAATGCGAACTCCCCAGAATTTGCCTTGGCTTCGCAAATGCGAACTTCCCATCCTTAGCTTATTTTTCAAACTCCAGAAATTGGTCGGGGTTCGCAATTGCGAACCCATGTTCACAAATGCGAACACAGAGACCTATAAATCACGATTTCTAGCTTTATTTTTCACATTTCACAATCCAAAAACATCCATTGGCGAATTTTCACGAACTCCCTCTTCTTCAAAGCAATTGTAAGTCACTTTTTACTTAATTCTTTCAATTTCTAACAACATTAAACATGTTTTTCAATAGAAATCAAAGGTTTTCATGGTAGAAATTCTTGTTTTTGGTAGAATATAGGGTTTTTCATGAAATGGGTAATTGGACCACGAATTGAGGTCCGATTTTGAAACAAATCATATACTTGAATGCGTGGGGGTATGGGTAACCAGATTTGGTCCGAACCCCGAGTTCCGACCATGTGGGCCCGGGGTCGATATTCACTATTCCGGGCAGAATGTTGTAAAAGTTGAAATTGGCCTTATGAATTAGTTTGTTGAGTAGTATTGATGATACTAAATCAATTGTGTATAGATACTATTGGAGTGGAGCCAAATTTGAAAGGAAAAGGCATTGCCACTGACTGAATTGTTCGTAAACATTCGAGGTAAGTGTTTGTTCTATCCTAGCTTGAAGGAATAGGAATTTAGTTGTGTATGAATTTTTGATTAAGAGTTATTGGTGTCACACCGGTAACAGAGATAAATTGTTGAATTATTATCAATTATTGGTTCAAAACCGATAATTATAAATATTGTTGATGCATAAATTATTGGTTAAATGCCGGTAATATATATATATTTATGATTCGGATCGTGTGGCGCGCCGACCACTTATATGATAAGAAATGGGATTGTGTGGCACGCCGACCACTAAGTGATTTAAAATTTTGGCATTGGCCATAGTTGCCGATAGCCTATATATATATTTGGGAGCGGGTGGTACGCCTACCACAAAATATAACTTATTGATACAATTGGGAGCGGGTGGTACGCCTACCACAAGATATAACTTATTGATACAATTGGGAGCGGGTGGTACGCCTACCACAAGATATAATTTATTGTTACAGTTGGGAGCGGGTAGTACGCCTACCACGAGATATGAAATGAAAAAGAAATTGAGACATGAAAGTAAGATTTATCCTGTTGACTAGATTACTCTGGATATTATGAGTTATTGACTGTTATTTCAGAACAGAGTCTTTCCTTATAAATGTTTTGTATATGTATATATATATTGCAACTGCACAGGTTTATGTGGGTGTCTGGTCCTAGGCTTGTCACTACTTCGCCGGGATAGGCCAGGTACTTACCAGCACATGGGGTCGGTTGTGCCGATACTACACTCTGCGCTCTTTTTGCGCAGATACAGGTTACGGACAGCAGCAGCGGCAGTAGCGATTGTGGATATTCCGGCTACTGAGACTACGAGGTAGCCTTGCATGCGTCTGTAGGACCCGTTGTCTCTTCTATCTATGTATTTCATTCTATTATCTCATGTATTCGAGATAAACAACTTATATTTTCTTTCAGACAATTGTGTGTATTATTCTTAGAAGTTCGTGAGTATTGTGACACCAGTCTTGGGTAGTGTACCATGTTGGGTTTTTTTATCATATTTGATAAGATTGACTAAGTCTTCCGCTAAGTTTAATTATTCCGCTGTAATTTATATGTTCTTAATTTTAAAGTCTTAATAAGAGTTTGGTAACTTATGGAAATGTAAGTAATATTTGGCTTGCCTAGCTTCCACTAGTAGGTGCCATCATGACTCCCGATGGTGGAAAATTCGGGTCGTGACAAGTTGGTATCAGAGCACTAGGTTGCATAGGTCTCACAACTCACGAACAACCTTAGTAGAGTCTGAAGGATCTGTACGGAGATGTCTGTACTTATCCTCCAGAGGCTACAGAGTTAGGAAAATTTTCCCTTTATTCTTTCCAGTCGTGCGACTTGATCTTTCAAATGTTAATTGAATTTCGACTATGTTCTTCTGCAGATGGCAAAAACACGCGCTTCCTCATCTACTAACCAACAACCTGAGGCCCCAACAACAGCTCCCGCTAGGGGCAGAGTCTGAGGTCGAGGCCGTCCTAGAGGCCGATGTAGGGGCAGAGCTCAGTCCCGAGCAGCAGCACCAATGGAAGAACCTCAGGTTCATATCGAGGAGGAGTTTCCATCCCCAGTAGCTCCAGTGGGCCCAGCTCAAGTCCCGGGAGGGGTTATGTTCACCCAGGATCTTCAAGATGCTCTAGTCCGGATAGCACGCTTTATGGACAGTGTCACTAGAGCAGGTTTGCTACCAGTAGCTCCAACCACTTCTCAGGCTGGGAGAGGTAACTAGACTCCTGCTACGCGCACTACGTAGCGAGTAATTCCCCAGGTTCAGATTCATGTGATTCAGCCAGTTGAGGCAGCTCAGCCTGTTATTGTGATTCCGTCTAATGATGGTGCAGCTATGTCCACTGACGTGTTATGGAGATTGGATAGGTTTACCAAGCTGTTCACTACCACATTCAGTGGCACTCATTCAGAAGATCCACAGGATTTCCTATATAGCTGCCACGAGGTTCTCCGTACTATGGGCATTGTGGAGACTAATGGTGTGGGCTTTTCTACTTTTCGATTATCTGGTTCTGCCAAGACTTGGTGGAGGGATTATTGTCTATCCAGGCCAGCGGGATCATCTTCTTTCACTTGGGGGCAATTTGCAGAACTGTTCTTGGAAAAGTACCTTCCAGCAACTCAGCGGGAGGCTCTGCGCAGGCAATTTGAGCGTCTTCATCAGGGTTCTATGTCTGTCACACAGTACGAGACTAGGTTCGTGGACCTGGCTCGTCATGCTATTATCATACTTCCCACAGATCGGGAAAGGGTGAGAAGGTTTATTGATGGCTTGAATCAGCCAATTCGACTACAGATGGCTTTGGGGGCAGGAACTGAAATCACTTTTCGGGAGGCGGCTAATGCAGCCCGCCGGATCGAGATGGCTCTGTCACAGGGAGCAGGTCGTGGATCAGATAAAAGGCCCCGTAATTCGGGTAGATTCGGTGGTACCTCGTCGGAAGGTCAGCTCATTTTGTTCCTATTGCCACTACATATTCATCCGAGAGGTTAGCTGGGATTTATATTAGGGAGATCGTTGGCCTTCATGGCGTGCCAATCTCTATTATTTCAGATCGAGGTGCACAGTTTACCTCACATTTCTGGAATGCGGTTCAACGAGAGTTGGGCATGCAAGTTCAGCTAAGTACAGCCTTTCATCCCCAGACGGATGGTCAGTCCGAGAGGACTATTCAGATACCGGAAGATATGCTACGGGCGTGTGTTATTGATTTTGGAGGTTCGTGGGATCAATTCCTGCCTTTGGCAGAGTTTGCTTATAATAATAGTTATCAATCGAGCATCCAGATGGCTCCTTATGAAGCATTGTATGGTAGGCGGTGTCGTTCTCCGGTTGGATGGTTTGAACCGGGAGAAGCTCGGTTATTGGGCACGGATTTAGTTCAGGAGGCCTTAGATAAAGTCAAGATTATTCAAGAAAGGCTTCGCACAGCTCAGTCCAGGCAAAAGAGCTATGCAGATCGCAAGGTTAGAGATATAGCTTTCATGGTAGGGGAGCGAGTATTGCTCCGAGTATCGCCTATGAAGGGCGTGATGAGATTTGGAAAGAAGGGCAAACTTAGCCCTAGGTTTATTGTACCATTCGTGATTCTTGATCGTGTGGGAGAGGTGGCATATAAACTTGCCTTGCCACCTAGCTTATCAGCTGTACATCCAGTGTTTCATGTGTCCATGCTTCGAAAATATCACGGCGATCCGTCGCACGTGTTAGATTTCAGCACTGTCCAATTGGACAAAGATCTGTCCTATGATTTGGAGCCGGAAGCTATCCTAGATCGGCAGGTTCGATAGTTGAGGTCAAAGAGTTATCCTTTTGTACGTGTTCAGTGGAGAGATCAGCCTCCTGAGGCATCGACCTGGGAGTCCGAGTCTGATATGCGGAGCCGCTACCCATATCTGTTCCCCGACTCAGGTACTTCTTTCTTTTGTCCGTTCGAGGACGAACGGTTATTTTAGAGGTGGAGAATGTGACGACCCAAAGAGTCATCACTTATTTTATTAATCATTTAGAGCTTCTGAGGCCTTGAAAACCTCATTCTATGTTGCCTCGATTTACGTTCATGATCCGAGCATGTAGCCGGAAAGTTTTTGTGATAGAAAATATGAATTCTCTGTTCCCTTTCCCTTTAACCTTTTTTTTTCTTTTATTTTTGCCAGATTTTCATCGGGTGGGATTCAGACCTTTCATTCATCTCACTTCCCTTTGTGTTTATTTATTAGTTTTCTAAATGGCCAATGTGTCATGTTTTAAAGTTATGGGATATTACATCCTTTCCACCTTATAAAAATTTGGTCCCCGAATATAACTCAAGTAAGTAACTGTAGGCTGAAATAAATGGGGTACTTTGCTAGCATACGTTTTTTTACTATATGATTTTTCCATAAGACCGTCACGAACACAATTTTGTTGATCGTAGCTTTCGTACTTGCCTATCAACAGTACCCATCAGCTTCTCCTCGTAAGACAACTTCTCATCAAATGGTATAGTAGGTGCTTCAAGTACCTGAGATTCTAGGACTTAATCTGCTACAAAAGCTTAAGTAGATTCAAGTACCCATTTCTTAATCTGCTGCAAAAGCTTGATACTTAACCATACTATGGACTTGAAATCCTCAGGCACCGCATGTTAAACTTTGAATCCACTAGAATCATTGTTAAAAGTCACCCACTCTGACTTGGTCCCAAATATAATCAAACTCCAAGGCCATGCTAGAACATGAACACCCCTTCTAAGAAGCACTCGGCTGAATTAATCCCCCATGTACATCATATCAACATTAAACATAAACTCTGAGTCTTTCTAAAGCCTAAACATGAGTTGATAAGGCCACTTATGGCACACATTTCTGAATTACTTTGCTCAAATTACTACTGATGTTCTCTTTCCTTAGTCGTAATAACTTATAATATGCCGAGAACTAGTAATCGACAACCATGCATCCAATCGCAGGCGATGAGGCTCTCGCACTTAGCTTTAAGCTACATTATATAACTCTGGAACCCACCAAGATTTCTTATCCCCCATTGACATGATCTTGCACAATCAACCCATCAAATTCCTCTAGATCCTTATGTAAACATTTCAGGAACACTCTGAATCACTAGCCACATTACATATTCATCCTCTTACCAGATAGCCAATAAAATTATTGAAGAAGCTTCATCAACACAACACAACTGTTAACCTGCTCACAGGAGATAACTCACGTGTGGAAATTCCATGTTGACACCTTCCAACGACGCTACGCTGAGTACCATTACTATTAAATCCATAAACCATCTTGAGCCTGTGCTCATTCACCAGCCGTACAAGTTCGTTCACTCCTCATTGACATTAACTAAAAGTACGAAAATACGTTCCAATCCGAAGTCATGTTGTATCATTCTTCATATCAAGCAACTCATTTTTGTCATATCCAACCTTTCTCCGTATAGTAGCGAATATCCCAAATTAAGTCCATAACCTAGTCACTGTCCATCATGAATACCAAATCACTCTAAACTTTCCTTAATGAGCGTATCTATTCTGCCACGGAACTATATTCTACTTTGCAACTCTCCCACTTTGGTCAAACCCCTTCCTTTAAGCAACTACTTGACTTCTGCTCCTCACCTTTGGCCTTCTAGAAGTTTGACCACAGTCAGACACCTTCCACATGCCATTCCTCATCCTTCGCTGCTTAGTTGTTACCTTAAATCAAAATCCATCTCTGTAGCAGTTGAACCAATAGCTCGCTACCAACTTTAAACCTTTCCGAAGACTATTTTTCTTGAGCCATCAACATTAGGAACACTAATTCGTTCCTGAACCACTGCACACTGCGATCTCTAACAGCCGCTTCCCTGGTATCATTTCACAATACCCTGTCCCAAAGGCGAGTTGAAGAAGATCATAACACTGGAAAACTTAACACATTCAATCAAGGATGACGATATCACATCGCAGATGAAAATTTTATCACGCTTGAAAATACCAAGTCTCGTTACTCTATCAACCCAAACCTGAACATTCATAGTCCGATTGCCTTTCCTCCTCTATAACTAAATGTTGAACCTCTAAGCCGTGAATTGAGAAATCCTTTTATCAATTCATTCATGCCACAATCGGTAAATAAGCAACCTACCACTACACCAACACTGCGTGATAGCAACGCACGAATCATCATAACAATTAGTGCCCAACTTCAAAAGCATAGAAAACACTGATACTGAGCTGAAATGGTAGAACAGCCTTTCGCAAGGTAATGATAGTAGCCCAGTAACACAGGGAGAAACATTATGCACCACACCTACAGTACCTTCACAATTCCTAGATTCCCAATTGATAACAAGGGCTTCATGTCGTATAAGATTGAAGAGGAAAGAAATAAAGGTATAAGCCTCAAAAGGAATTAAATCGCACGATGAGGAATCAACTAGGGAAGTGCTCCTAACAGCCTCGTAGCCTCTCGAAGATAAGTACAAACATCTCTGTACCGATCCGCAGGACTCTACTAAACTTGCTCATGATTGGTGAGACCTATGTGAACCTGGCTCTGATACCATGTTGTCACGATCCAAAATCCATTAAAGGTCGTGATGGCGCCTAATACCTCTGTCGGGCAAGCTAACAACAAATTTTTAATTTAATTACTCATTTTAGTATTTTTTGAAATCGTAATTGCCTTCAATAAAATAGTGAGATAAAATTTTACCGAGTCAATAATACGATCTGCACAACTACAATATTGAACAACCTATAATCATCCCCACAAACCCGGTGTCAACAACTGCATGAGCTTTAACTAGGGAGTAAAATAAATATAACATCTGTCCGGAATACAAGTTAGACAAAAAAAATATAAATAACTCTGAAGGAGACCCTACTGGCTGTGGATCGTAATATGAAATGCAGCTCACCTAAGTCCCCGTATTAACCATGCCTCTACACTCGCAAGGGCACTAGACATATATGTACCTACACGAAATATGCAACAAGTGTAGTATGGGTACGTAAATCAACACGTACCTAGAAAGTATCCAATCTAACCTTGAAGAAGCAATGACGAGGGTCGACTCCAACACTTGATATGGGCTATCAATAAATTTCGGATATTATAATTAAGCATGAATTATATAAAACATCTTAAACTCAATAACAAGAAGCATGTTAACAATCCTTTTAATTATTAGAAAATTTCCAAATATTTCGCACATTCAACAATTTATATCTCAAGCAAATGAAGCAATATCAATTATTATTAATTCTGAAGATTTATCATGTGCAAATCATGCCAAGGTCATACGGACCGACCCAATATATAAATATAAATTGTGCACTACCGATGGTCAAGCAACACAAACCATTGATGCTTCTAATAAATTACCAAGGTGAAGGTCCCGCTCCCATGAGAGTCGTGGAAATTTACCCACTGACGGAATATATATGCGACACGGTTAAACGTAGATTTCTCAAATTATTATAATATTCCTCAATTCTTTTCAAAAATACCAAATTCAAATGAAAACTTTCAAATCTGGAAATCCTCAATTTCAACCCTTGTCATGGCAATTAGTAAATATACTCAATCTCAACTCCTTTCAAGGCAAATCATAGACATAATCGAATAACGGTATCAATAAGGTATGGTGTAAACCTAAACTACCCGTACATAAGCATAATTAGTAGCTACATACGGACTCTCATCACATCGTGCGTACGTAGCCCCCACAAATAAGGGCACACATGAATTCAATTTATTTATGGTGTTAATTCCCTCTTACAAAGTTAGAAAAGAGATTTACCTCGCTTCGAAATTCCATAACCGGCTCCCAAGCCTTTCCAACAACTCAAATCGATGCCCAAAACTCCAAAACTAGTCAATAAATGTGCAAATCCATAAATTTATATTCTAATACGCATTATAATCTATTTACACTAATTTTCAACTCCGCTCGAAAAGTTGAAAAAAAGCACCCGCGTATATATAAAAATACCAATTTTCTTGGTCTATCAAAACCCCAAATTTTCACAAATTTTCCTTGAATTTCCATGTTAAATCTATGTATAGTCAAAGTATTTAACTTGCAATAGGTGGGAAGCATTTACGTTGACATAGATGATGAAAATCTCTCCTTGAAGCCTCTCCAAAATCTCCCAAACCAAGAGAGAAATGCGCTAAGTCGCGAAATAAAAGCCCTTGCTCCAGTCGAAGATGTCGTATTTGTGACATCTTGTTTGCAAATGCGATTGTATCAATTCCGACAAAAGCATCACAAATGCGAAGCAAAGCTACCCCTGTCAAGGGCGCATTTGCGACCAAAATCTTCGCAAATGCGAAAAAATGTTTGCAAATGCGAACTTCTCATAAATTTCGCACCCTCGCAAATTCGATTCCTTCTTCGCAAATGAGAGCTTGCAAATGCGATCAAAACCTTACATTTGCGAGACCTACATCCCAGATCCAAAAACCAGCAGAACCAGCAACAACTTTTCATCCAAAACTAATCCGAAACCATCCTGAAACACACTCGAGGCCCCCTGGACCACGTCTAATCATATCAACATGTCCCAAAACATGACATGTACTTGCTCGAGGCTTAAAACACGTCAAACAATGCCAATATTACGAATCACATCCCAATTCAAGCTTAATAAACTTTATAACTTGAAACCTATACATTCGACGCCGAAATCTATCAAATCACATCCGATTGACCTCAAATTTTACATACAAGTCACACATTACGGACCTACTCCAACTTACGAAATCAGAATCCTGCTTTGATAACAAAAAGTTCTCTCCCGGTCAAACTTTCCAAAAACCTTCAAATTTTCAACTTTCGCCAAATGACCCTGAAAAGACCTACGGACCTCCTAATCCATATCCGAACGCGCTCTCAAAATCGGAATCATCATACAAAGCTATTCCCAGATCGGAATTCTAAACGGACATCGACAACATTGAAATGCACTTCAACCCAAATTTATAAAATCCTTCCAAAATGGCAACTTTCCACAATAGGCTCCGAAAAGCTTCCGGTTCATCCAAAACCCGATCTGGACATACACCCAAGTCCAATATTATCATAAAAATCTGTTGGAACCTTCAAATCCTAATTTCGAGGTCGTTTACTCAAAAGTTCAACTTTAATCAATTCCTCCAACTTTAGGCTTCCGAAATTAGAATTTTCTTTCCAAATCAACTCCGAATTTTCTGAAATTCAATTCCGATGACACGTACAAGTCATAATACTTAAAGTGAAGCTACTCATAGCCTTAAACTGTCGAACGACATGCTAGAGCTCAAAACGATCGGCGGGGTCGTTATATCAATTATTTGAATAGGAAAATCTAGTAATTCAAAGATGGACCGGACGTGCCAATTACCATCTATATTAATTGCCTCGACAGTATAAAGGCATCAGTTTTCAACACACGACAGTGATATGACACAGGTTTCTGGATTTGCTGTCGTCTCCTCTCCATAGATGAATCTTAATTCGTCAATGAGGACTCATCCTTTTCACAATCCCTGCATAATGTTTTTATTTGAATGAGACATTATCAAGACACAAAGATACCATTTTGATGAAACACAGAGCCGATGTCCCTTTCTCTTCTCGTTGAAAATGCACCACACAACTATGGATTTGCTATCTCCAGCCTAACATTATTCCCCCTTAATTCACATCCTCATTTTGAACGAACCGTTTAAGTTATATAGGCTATCAGAACACCCTGATATATCTACCGGTAAGACTTCTTAAAATATGAAATTTATAATCTTAAATTAAAGTAAGACAAGTTACATGCCATATTTTATATAACAGTTAAAAATAACCTAATGATGCAAACATACGATGTATGTAACTTAAGTCTTTTCAATAATGCAAGAGTTCACTGTGAACTCTGATGTGACATCCATAGGAAGTCTTCGTTTTCCCACATCATGAAGAAAATTAAACAAAAGGAGCTAATCACTGTATGTCTATATGGAATGTTCATTAATGTATTACATACTAAATATATAAGGGTTATTAATTAATATATATCCCTGTCATAAGACATGGATGAAACATACTGCTTATCATGAGAATAGTAAATTGGAAAGCAGATCTCGAATGGTCTGAAAGTTCCGATCTTAGGCTTGATAGAATGGTATTGTAAAATACTCGTAGCTACCCAGTTTTTAACAACACCCAATATTAATGTTGTCGCTATCTTGTCTATCTGATGAAAATTTCTTAGATTTAAACATATATAGTCCTAAATAAAAAAATACTTATATTATTAGGTATTAAAATCAGGAAAGTCACTTTAATGAAACGGGAAATCGCACAGAGACGAAAAAAGAAGACCAACTGAAAGTGTAAAACAATGTATTCTATATAAAAAAGACAGTCATACACATATGTTATTCATCTCCATGCCCTCATTCTTCTTTATTTAATTTAATCTTCGTACCACGAAGTTATGTGAATGTATTCATTTATCTGTTTCTTTCCAGTGATCAATTCTCAATAGAACGTTTTTCAGGGTGATTATTGATAATCTTTAGGTCTGAACGTATGTTCTTCCTATTGTTAAGTATCTTTACTTTGTGGCCTGGATTGAATAAGAAATATATAACTGCGAATTGTTATAGCCAACCCTAACTTGTTTGAAGCAGTTAAGCACTCCAAATTGAGCACGAGTACTTGATCATATTATTTAAGCTAGGGAAACATCATTACAAGCACGTGTCCATATAATAAGCAAGGGATAATTAAATTATACTATATATTAGGTCCAATATATACTACATAAACATTTAAGTTGTAAATGCTAACTAATGAGAATAGTAGTGAACAGCAAAGCCTAGAGAGGAAGAAGAAACGAAGAAGTAGGTAGTAGAATACGTACGTCTATTCAATATATGATAAACAAATTGATGATTACATTATTAAACTACGAATTATTGCAGCTTCAGGAGTATCGGCATCAATGGTGGAGAGTAACTGAGAAAGTCGATCACTGAGATCATCCACCTCTTTATGCAAGCTTCTTATGTAGTTGCATGTTTCCTGAAGCACCTTAGACGCTGATGCCTGCAATATATAATATATGAGAAATTAATCAAATTCTTTGACTAGTACTGCAGAGATTTTATGAAAATATTTTTCATGATGTGAGAGAATAGGCAATATTAATATTAGTGCACAAAATCAAACATGCCTTAATTTGTGGAACGAGGTGTTGAAGATCTTGAAAAAGGTCAAATTTTGATTTACATGCTAAATTGGCTCTATGCCTGTACATTGTGGGAGCTGGGACGTAAACATTATGAATATAATAATTTCTCTTTTTCAACGACAAACTTTTACCCTTTCCGGATGTACTCCCTCCGTTCTAATTTATGTGACATTTTGATTGGGTACGTAATTTAAGAAAAATAAAGACTTTTGGAATTTGTGATCTTAAATAAGTTAAAAAGGGGCTCAAAGTATTTATGTATTTATAAAAACTTTGAATTGTAAGTTTAAACTAAATTATTTTTAAATTTTAAAATGAATTATTATTTTTAAATAAAAAAAAATAGGTTCACAAGTACTCCCTCCGGTCCAAAATAAGTGATTTTTTGGCCTTTTTTTTGTGGTCCAAAATAAGTGATTTTTTCGGATTTCAAGAATGACTTAATGATGTTTTTCCTACATTGTCCTTAGAGTAAATAGTATTGAAATATGTGTTAGGAGTGTTTATGTGAGATAGTAAGGTTAAAATGGTCAATTCAATTGCTAATTAATGCTAAAAAGTAGCTTTCTTAATATGTATGAAAACTTCCAAAAAATTACTTATTTTGGATAGGAGGGAGTAGTAGTTAAAAAGCAATAGAAACCATGCTAGCTATTTTAATGATAATAGTGTACGGCAATACACTGTTCCACCATGCATACCAAATTTTTATTTTTATTTTGTAGGGAAACCAAATTGGGATATGTAAAACTGGAACTAGTCGGAGTTCCCAATAGACATAAGATTAGGTTTAAAATAAGGCAGCTGATTATTACTAAAGGTTAAATTACAATTATATGTAAAATTTATTTATAATTTTAGTATAGTATGACTAAATTTATCTTAACATTTGTACTTGATGTACATTATACTAGCCGAAAATGTTCCTTCAAGTATATATATATAACCAACGGCACTGCAAACAAATTAGAGATTTATACGTTTAAGTCATACAGAAACAACTTTACATATACACTTTGTATTCAGGACTTTTATGACTCAAATATTCATACGAACTGCATATTTATGACAATTGACATGGAGGGAAGACATAAACATGAAAGAAAATACAAGAAATGATAACCTTGTTGGTGCGACGAGTGCGAATTTCAGGAAGAAGTTGCTGCAACTTGGACATCAGTTCGATGATCTGATCATCTGAAATCCTCGACGTCCCCTCTGATGATTGCCTCGACGACCTTCTCCCTGACATTCTTCACCTACTAGTAATTTTCTCCTTTTCTTTTGGGGTACAAATTAATAGCTCAAAGCTTGTTTGAATGGCAGTTTACACAATGGAAAGTGGTAGTAGTAGTAGTAGTGTTAAAGCAGTTAGTATCGCAGTAAAGAGGAGGGCGTACTGGTAGTTAGAAAATAGACCTGCAGGAAGAAAAGTGGTAATGATGATCAAGTTATAAAGGAGGGTAAGGACCACAATGAAAGGAAATTTGGAAGGAGAGAGAGGGAAATGGTGGTGGTGGTGGGGGGGGGGGGGAGATATATAGGACTAGTACAAAAACATAGACAGCGATGTTGGATGTGAAGAAGACAATTGCATGGGAAAAAGCATCCCAGGAAACCTTCCTCTTAAGTCACTGTGAAAGTTTTCTAGCTCATAAAACTACCACTTCCTTCTACTATACTTATGTTAGGGGGAACCCTTTAGGATACGACTAAATTCCGTAACTTTTGTTAAAATTCTGTATTTATCTTGAAAAGTTATTAAATTATACATAAACTATTAATTTAGAATATAATAAATTAAAAATATTAAAATATTAAACTCCCCTCTCGCTTCTACTATAGTATATGTTATGCTAGTTCAATTGAATTCAATATTTTTGACGTGCATTATATATAACCTGTTTGATAAAATTTCTTTTTGCCTCAAAGTATTTTTGCTTCTTCTAACATTAAAGTGTTTGACCAAGTTTTTAGAAGAAAAAATGTACTTTTGAGTGGAAGTATAAACAATTTTGAGAAGCAGAAAAAAGTAATTTCTTCTCAAAAGTACTTTAATTTTGACAAAAATATACTTAAAGCATTTTTTTAAAGTTTGGTCCAATGCTAATCACTACTCAAAAATGTTGGGGTTTTAATTATATTAAATAATAAAAAGAGGGTGAATGAAAAATGGAGTAAAATAAAATTTTAACCCCTCCCCCCTCCCCCCTCCCCCCTCCCCCCATGAAGGAATATTATCTCATATTCAAAGAGGAAGATGTTTTAATGGGTATATAAGCAAATGTTCTTCTTCTAGCTCTTAAAGAGCTGAGAAGAAGGCAAGCCTTGCACCGTCGTCGTCGCTCGCTCGGCTCTGCTTCGGAGTTGGTCAATCGAGACAAAATTTATTTGTTAATAGTAAATATTAACAGAAATGTTATTAAATATCCAGTTTAACAATAAAATATTAATATTAAATTTAAAAATGTTAATATTAAAATCCAACCATTTTTATTTTTCCATTTCCGTTTTGGTAACAGAAAATTAATTGCCATCTTCAATTTTTCCTCTTATTTTCCCTCTTTATTGTCGAGTAAATTATCGTTTATGTTATGGCATTTATGTTGTTATCGTTTTGCATAAACAACTATTCTAAAGAGTTGCACCTCTTCAGATTTCAACCCAACATTGGTTATAAATACAAATCCATTCTCTCAGTATTTGCATACAATTTTATGAGTTTCTCCTCCTTTTTCTGCATTGTTTAACTTCAAAGAAAGCAACAACAAGTGTGATTTACCACCGAGCATTGTGTTAATTAAAACACTGAGATTTGAAGTACCACTACACAAGTGTGTGGTTCATTCTATCATGGGAGAAAATAATCCATAACCTCAGATACTAGGAGGGGATTAAATTTCTTAAGTCAACACTGTGAATTCAGTGGGCTCAGATTAACTTTTGTTACTTTATATTTTCTATTGATATGTTATTCTATTTTTTTCGGAATTAGTTTACAAATAGAGATTACTAACAAAAACTACTTTTCAAAATAAATAGCCAAAGCAAAAGCATTTTTTTCAAAATCACTTTTTTCTAAAAAAAAAACATTTTTAAAATCAGTCTGTACTCTATTGATTCAACTAAATTCAATATTTTAGACGTAGAGTATAACACGTACAAACACACTTTTAAAAGACAAAACTCTAAGTTGGTAACAAATATAGTAAAGAATAATCGATAATTTAACTAACTTTTAAATAATTAATATCTTAATTTAAAATAATTAATAAAATATTAATTATGAATTTATCTTTTTTACCAACTCATATAAATATAATATAAAATTAATGATTTTTTATATTTTTTTAATTGATGAATGGAATATAAATCTAGTAAAATACGAATTATGTTAACTAAGAAAAATAAAGAACAATAAAAAAACAAGTAAATTATGAGAAGTTACAAAATTATATGAAAATACACCATAAGCAAACAATTTGGAACATAGAAAAAGAAGGGTAAGAGAAATGGACGAGAAATAGCTAAAAAATAAGACTACTACTACTTAATATATTTGGATATGGCTTTCCAAACATGCTGTTAAATTTTAGAAACAAGAAAAAATAAAGTTAAAGTCATAATATTAAAAATATAACGTGTTTAGTGCTAAAAGCGTACAAAGTTTTAGTTCATTAAATTTAAAATTTAATATGTTTCTCAATTGAATGAGAATGGAGGAGAAGTACTTGCGTGTTTAATTTCCAAGGTTGGATTTGATCTCAAGTGGGCTTAGAAATGTGTTTGTTATTGTACTAGCAAGGTGGCCCTTCATGTGTTGTGTGTATGTCTCCATGTACAAGACCACGTGATTGTTTTTGCTCTCATCCTCCCTTTTACTTCTGCCTACTTCCCTACAAAAATTTACCTTGTTCAACAGACTTTCTCATCATAACTTGTCTACACTGGTAAGGAAAAAAAAATTAAAAAAAGCAATATAGTATATATATATATATATATATATATATATATATATATATATATATATATATATATAGATTAATTGGGCAACAAGTAAAGGGTTAACAATATATATATAATAAAAAACAATTATATATATATATATATATATATATATATATATATATATATATATATATATATATATATATATATATATATATATATATCCAACTTAAAGAATTATATGGTGCAATAGTCGTTGGTTGCACCTCTATAAGAGAGGTTGGGTTCAATTCTTGTGTCTATTTTGTTGCGCTTACCTTTCTTTTCTAGGGCCAACCTATGCGTCCCTTCTTGCGTTCTAATTAAATACGGGTTCAACCGATGTGATAGGGACTGAGTGTTGGCTAGTCAAGATCGCTCATGTTTAGAAGATGAAGATAACAGAGATGAGCATGTTGAGATGGATGTACGGGCACACAAAGTTAAATTGGATCAGAAATGAGGTTATTCGCGACAAGGTAGGTGTGACTCCTATTGAGGAGAAGATGCAGAAAGCACGAGCGACATAGGTGTTTGGTCATGTGAGGAGGAGGAGCACAGACACCCTAGTGAGGAGGTATGACAGGTTGACAGTGGAGGTCGTACGGAGAAGTAGAGGTAGGCCCAAGAAGAGGTGGGGATAGGTGATTAGGCAAGACATGGCGCAGCTTCAGCTGATCAGGGACATGACCACTAATAGAAAGTTATGAAGGCCGAGGATTAGGGTAGTGGAGTAGGTAATCTACAGTGTTCAAAGAGGTGGTGTTGGCACGCACTCTCACTTTTTGTTGGTAGTAGGTTTTTATGATTAAACATTATTTTCTTTCATTGTTGATCACATTATTATCTGGAATTTTATTTTTCTTTTATACGGCTTCTTGGTACTGTCCCTTATGTCAATATTTTCATTAATGTGGTGCTTATACTTTCATGAGTCGAGAATTTATTGGAAACGACCTATCTATCCTCACAAGGTAGGGGTAAGATCTACGTATACACTACATTTCTCAAATACCACAATGTGGGATATTACTAGGTATGTTTTTGTTATTGTCTGTATGGGGTGGAATCAGATGTAAGGCGGGTCGAGCACATATCCACATATGGCCGACTCGAATGTAATGCGGGTCGAACATGTATCCTTATACGATCATAGATATCAGATGATACCCTCTTTCATGTCCATACGACGAAAAGGGTACGTCCCCGACCGTAGGGGCGTATCAGCACGCTCGCCCGTGTAGACGTCCCGATTTCACCTCCCCTATACTTTCAATGTAATAATAGTACCTTTGAAATGATGTAATGTGTTGGTGATGGGGCCATCCTTCTATATAAGGAAGGGCCCCCCTCATTTGTAGGGCAAGTGTTATTAGTCAATAATAATACAACTCTCTCTTTATCTATCATTCTCTCTCTATTTTATCCCTCTGCTGCTAACTTGCTTAAACACTTCATCAAGATCTACTATAATTTTACAAGAACAACTTATATACGAATCAAAAGATTGATCTTTGGATATATTACTGCTGATTCCGATTTACCCTTTCTATAATATTTGATTATCCCTAACTCACAAAGCAACCGATAGCTTTTGGGTCAAACAATTTTGCGCCGTCTGCGGGGATTTCGAGAATCAAACTCGTAGTATACATCCACAAGATCTGATCATCGGAAAGAACCCGGAAATGGCCGAAAACGACACCGGATCTAAAGATATAGTAGAAGTTACTACCAACCTCCCGAGTTCCATGAACGAAGCTGGTGGTAGCGCTGCCATAAACGCTACCCCTGATATCACACCTGAGGCAGAAGTCTCACCTTCCCCTTCGGGAACCTTGCAACCCCGCAGGAAAAAGACACCTCCACTTCAAGAGAAGCACCCTCAGCGGTCAAGAAGCTACTGGAGGAATGGTTAACCAGCACCCTGAGTGGCTTGGTGGAAAAGCCACCACGGGGCTATAAAAACGCAGCACCAACAACAAGCAACACCACCACAACAGATGAACAAGAAGGAATACGAACCAACGGCCAACCCGTCGAAACACAAAAACACGATGACACGTGGGACTCCATCCTAAGGAAGATGGAAGAAATGTAAAGCGAAAATCAGGCCCTCCGTGACCAAATGAAGGAGCACCAAGATAGAGTTGACAAGATCCTCGGAGCACCTAAACTGCCACCCAAACGGAATGTAGGGAGGTTTGTAGAACAACCCTACTCTGAAGAAGCCGCACTGTACACCATCCCGAAGACCTTCAAGATGCCCCCCTACCTGAGGGTGTACGACGGAACCACCGATCCTGAGGATCATCTCATCCACTATGTCGCCGCCGTGAAAGGTAATTACTTATCCGAGGAACAGGCACCATCAGCGCTGCTGAAAAAGTTCGGAAAACACTGAACGGGGGAGCCTTGACCTGGTACTCCCAACTACCCGCTAAAGTAATCTCAACCTTCGAAGAGATGGCGGATAAGTTCGTCACAGCACATGCCGGCGCTAAAAAGGCAGAAGCAAGGGTAAATGACATCTTCGACGTCAGACAGACCAAGGTCGAGGGCCTCAGGGACTTCCTCGCTAGGTTCAACAGGGTAAGAATGAGCCTACTGAACATGTCAGAGGCCATGGCGGTAGCAGCCTTCCAG
>JASVEL010004824.1:0-51186 GCA_032618575.1 Nicotiana noctiflora
TAATTATGTTTTGGGGAAGGTTAACCTTTTTATTTATAGTAATAATAATAACAGCATCTGCCAGCTGCCTAAAGATCCTTATTTTTTTTTATCCATAAATGTACACATTATGATTTCGTTATCTATTTACAGTTCCTGAAATTCATGACTCAGATTCAAATGACAACAAGTGAAGCATTGAGAGTTGATACCACATAAGTTGGGGTCATCCCTGAAAGAAAAACAGCAGATACGTACCAATATAAGTTGAAGAAAATAAACTCAATGAATCATTTTTAGAAACAATATTTATTTTAAAAAACGAAAAATAATTGGAGAGCTTAATGTGAACGTACACCCAACAGTCCCCATTAATTGTTTGATCCGGCGCAACAATATTCTAGTAACTAGGTGACAACTTTTAGGGGGAGCTGAGTTTGGCTGCTGGCTACCCTTGGCAGCAAATTCTACTTCCTGAAAACCAGGTGTTTTTTTTTAGAGTAACTAATTTTAGCAAGATTTTTTGTTTAAACCTTCCAGTACCTAATGTTCTGCTATTGTGTGTAAATAAATTATTTGGTTAACCATGGCAATTTAGGAATTGTACTAACCATATATTTGCCCCTCCAGTTTACTCCCTACGTTCCAAAATAAGTGATTTTTTGGTTTTTTTTTCTTATAGTCCAAAATATGTGATATCAATCCATTACCAGCAAGATACGATACGGCTTAGCCAAAAAAGGTGAGCGCCTAGCGCGAGCCTTATTGAAAACGGCCTAGCTAACGAGCAATCTTTCTAAAGCAAGAAGCAAGGGTGCAGCAGCTGCACGAAGTTGCTTCTTAGGGCATATTCGTTTTCTTGCTCGTTAGCGCTTTTTCCAGATTTTAAGAATGAATTAATTATTTTTTTTCTTCATTGTCCTTGGAGTAAATAGTATTGGAATATGTGTCAGGAGTGTTTATGTGAGATAGTAAAGGTTAATATGGTCAATTTCATTGCTAATTAATACTAAAAGTATGGATGTTCATAAAAACCCGAAAAACCGAACCAAACCGAAAACCAAACCATACCGACCAAAAAAAACCGATACTTCTTGGTTTTGTCTGGTTTTGGTTTTGAATTTTAAAAACCGATCAAATTTGGTTTGGTTTTGGTTTTATTAAAAAAAATATCGAACCAAACCGACTATAGGAGTAGCTATTTTAAATTTATTATTACACCTATATATATGTAATTGTTATACAAAGTTTCAAAAAGATTATGGTAAATATTAATAGTTTGCACTTTTAATATAATTCTTTACCTTTACATTCTAGTTTGATTTATACTTTTTTTTTTATTTAGTGTAAGAATCCATTTCATATTAAAATAACATATTTCTAATTGAGTCCTTTAATTATTCATCACTATTTGATTCAATTATCATCAATATATTTTAGTAAATAGTAGATTTCTCAAAGGGAAATTGATTTGATAATGTTACATTGAAAATATGGTCGCCGGAATATGTGTTTGGTAGTGTATGTCTTATAGTTAAGAAAAAACCGATAAATAATAGAAAAAACCGACATAAACCGAATCGAGAAAAAATCGACTTAATTGGTTTGTTTGGTTCTATTATTTGAAAAACCGACTTAGTTGGTTTGGTTTCTTTTTAGGGAAAAATCGATTCAAACCGAACTATGAACACCTCTAACAAAAAGGTAGATTTTTTAATCTATTTGAAAATATCCAAAAAAAATTACTTATTTTAGAGTGGAGGGAGTACATTTTTTTATACTATCTAAGCATCATAATATTGACCTGTTGATTTTTTCTTTTTACTTTGTTTCATCATAATGCATTTATAATAAATAAAAAAAAGTGCATTCTCAGTAACTTATAGTAGTATAGTAAATAAATACAACAAAAATTGCGGGAAAAAACTCTTAAAGGGAAAAAAGGATCCAACAACCAGTTTCCACCCAAAAGCGAAAAGCGCGAAAAGAAAAAGATTATGAATCGTATACTTTTTCGAAAAGGGTAAAAAAGTATATAATACTCAAATACATGAATGTAAATCGAAGATACTTCTAATTATAAGAATGGGCATCACCAACCAAACACCTTAATTAAGATTCTCATCTTCATATTTAAATCATCTATTAGCTGTACTAGAAGCGGAGATTATTGCAGCTTCTCTTTCTTAGTGTATAAAGTCAGTCCAACCAAATTGTATATTTCTTCTCTTTTTTCTTTTTTTTTTCTCTTGGATGAGAAATGAAGTGGTGATCGTAACTCGTAGGAAGAAGTTGTATGGATGAGAATCCGACCCTACGATAACTGACTAAGCTAATCACCTTTTAGGTTATTCAATATCAATAAGTGGTACAACCACTCATAATTAATGGTACTTAACCCCTGTCTGATTCGATTAATAAGGCTACGGTCCATCCGCTACCCTGAAGGCGAAACCTCAATGTGGTCTCGGGCACCACCTGCCAGCTCATTCAGCTCACAACTATAAATACCAAGAAACGAAACCTCACAAAGGGGACTTCTTCCTCTTCTCCATGGGGACTCTCCGAGAAAGAGCGAGAGAAAACAACATATAAGAAAGATCCAATCTCACAAAGGAATACAACATGATTGTAAGGCTCTAAACCTCTTTATGGAGAGGCAGACCAAATCATTATCATTAATAAAAGTTATCAATATTTTTCACCCTAATTGGGAGTGCTTATTATTATCTCTTTTACACGGTTCTTGAATTGTTACGACTTGCTATGATTGGCCCGTAAATTATGTATGTTGTTTCGTATTCATAAAGTGCATGGTAACTTTTGAGTCGAACAATTTGGCGCCGCTTGTGGGGATTTTCTAGCAAGATCGTGTAGTTCTTTGCAGAATCAAAAGAAAAAGGAACGTCGGAAAAGAAAAAATAATCCAGCTCGAGCAAGCCCTCTCTCTCTCTCTCTCTCTCTCTCTCTCTCTCTCTCTCTCTCTCTCTCTCTCTCTCTCTCTCTCTCTCTCTCTCTCTCTCTCTCTCTCTCTCGATATATCTGATAGTGCAAACGGGAAGAAGAAGTCCTCCCTAATAGAGGATCCCTGCGAAGCATCCACCATACTCCCGATGTGGGCCCTGGCCGAAAATCGGCGCAGAGATATCCCAAGCTGAGAACCACCTCAAAACAACCCACATGTCTCGATTGGGAAGACAACGCATAAACTACTCAAAGCCTCGAACCAAAACCGAGCTTCACCACTCAACACCCCCAACATTGGGACTCTGTCTATGCGCCTTCGCCAATAAATTCAACTACGGTTGAACCAAGATTCAGGCTATGCGTCTTCGCCTCTAAAAACCGATAAAGTTCAACAACAATTGACTGGGACTCAGGATATGCGCCTTCGCTAATAAATTCAACTACGGTTGAACCAAAACTCAAGCTATGTGCGTTCACCTCTAAAAACCGATAAAGTTCAACAACAGTTGAACTGGGACTCATGCAATGCACCTTCGCCAATAAAATCAACTACGATTGAACCAAGACTCAGGCTATGCGCCTTCGCCTCCGAAAAAATGATAAAGTTCAACAATAGTTGAACTGGGACTCAGGCCATGCGCCTTCGCCAATAAATTCAACTACAATTGAACCAAGATTCAGGCTATGCGCCTTCGCCTCCAAAAATCGATAAAGTTCAACAACAGTTGAACTGGGACTCAGGCTATGCACCTTCGCCAATAAATTCAACTACGGTTGAACTAAGACTCGGGATATGCGCCTTCACTTCCAAAAATCGATAAAGTTCAACAACAGTAGAACTGTGGCTCAGGCTATGCGCCTTCGCTAACCAATTGTGAACATGTCGTGATGGCACCCAGTCCCCACGACTAGGTAAGCCTAACACGTTGCGGAATATACAAGTTATAAAATACTTAAATAAGAAACGGCGAAAAATAACACAAAAAGGTATGTAATCCGTGCCGCTTGGCACATACATCCGTCATACAATAAATAGAACACTACCAAGATCCGGAACCCCACGGTAACACAGACTAAAAGAGAAATACAACTGGGGCTCTATGTATAAAGAGTTTCTAACAACGAAATGAGGAAAAATGTCAACTAGAAATACTAGAACAGAAGGGAAGCCTCCGGATCCGCGGACGTAGCAGATCATACCTCGAAGTCTCCCAGAAAGCTGCAGAATCACCTAGTACGAGCCTGCTCTGATGTACCTGGATCTGCACAACAAAAGTGTGCAGAAGAGTAGCACGAGTACACCACGGCGGTACTCAGTAAGTGCCAAGCCTAACCTCGATGGAGTAGTGACGAGGAAGGTCAGGGCCCTACTGAGAACAATAATAATATGATGATAACAAAATAAACCGTTTAACAGATAACAACAAAATTTCCAAAATAACAACATTTACTGAAACCGTCTACAATCAAGCTAATAACAAATAACCAACTCAATAAACAAGTCCAGGATCTGTGGGAATTGAACCCACAGTCCCATTCTCAGTACCCATGGGTCTCCGGGAATCGAACCCGCAGCCCATGTATCAATAGTATCACAATAACTCAGGATCTCCGGGAATCGAACCCGCAGTCCCTACCAATAACTCAGGATCTCGGGAATCGAACCCGTAGTCCCTACCAATAAATCTCAGGATCTCGGGAATCGAACCCGTAGTCCACATTTCAATAAATCTCAGGATCTCGGGAATCGAACCCGTAGTCCACATTTCAATAAATCTCAGGATCTCGGGAATCGAACCCGTAGTCCCTACCAATATCACTCCGGGTCTCTGGGAATCGAACCCACAGCCCTGGGTCTCCGGGAATCGAACCCGCAGTCCACAAGCACAGCAATTAAAGGAATACACAGAGAGAATAAATTATGCTTAACTATAACTTCACCGAAAAAAAATAGTGCCAATAATTATCAAGGAGTTCAAATAAGGCAATTAGGCAACTAAATAGTTAAGAGCTACCTAATCATGTTTTTCTATCCACTACCGGTAAAATATCAAACTAACAGCCAAAGACAAGAATACCGCTCATCGAACATTTTTAATAAATACGTGTTCAACAACCAGCGCATGTACACGCCCGTCACCTCGCGTACAAGGCATTAAAACTATCACATAATATCCTAGGGGTAAAAATTCCCCCACACGAGGTTAGGACAAGCCACTTACCTCAATTCTGGTACAAAACCGCTAAGAAATAACCCTCTTGCCGCGAATGTCGGCCTCCACAAGTGTAGTATCCGATAAAAATCAATAGAATCACATCAAAATAGGCCAATTGGGCATTACCCAATCAAAATAACTCAAAATGCACCAAAACCCACAAGTTGCCAAAACCCGACTTTCGGTACGCTTATCGAAAAATCACAAAAATTATATATTCGGGTTCCTTATCTCAATACGAGTCCGTGCATATAAAATTTATCGAAATCGGACTCCATTTGCCCATTCAAATCAAAGATTTTCTAACATTTAGGCCTAGGGCTCAAACCCACCTTTAATCTTCCAATTTCAGTGAGATAATCACGGATTTCATGATAAACCAACGAATTAAGGTCAAGAAACTTACCCCCGATGATTTCCCGATGATATCCCAACGTTTTCCCCTTCAAAAACCTCTCTTGGAGCTCAAAAATGGCGTTTTTGTGTATGGGGGTCGCGGGTGTTATGTTCCGAACTTAAGCTCACTGCCAGACATTTTCCTTCATCGCGTTCGCGTGGCCTGTCACGCGTTCGCGATGCTCTAGCCCATTTACCCTTCGCGTTCGCGTGACGCCACTCGCGTCCGCGATGCACAGCCGGCTAAACCTTCGCGAACGCGGCGCCAGTCCACGCGTTCGCGATGACCTTATTTCCCATCCAACCCGCCTTGCTCTTCGCGAACGCGACACAGGGATCGCGAACGCGGTGCCTCCCCTTCTTCCACTACGCGAACGCGACGCCTTGGACGCGAACGCGATGCTCTGCAGCACCCAGCCTACGCGAACGCGAACAAGGCCCTCGCGAACGCGATGGCTTAAATCTTGCCCAGTGATCTGCAGTTTTTCTGCAGATTTTTCATGTCCCCAAAATGCCGGATGATGGTCCGAATTCATCCCGAGGCCTCCGGGACCCCAACGAAAACCACCAACATACTCCAAAACACGATACGAACTTATTCCAATCATAAAAAACACGTCTAACAACATCAAAACCCATAAATCACATCGATTCAAGCCTAAGTTTCTTCAAAACTTTCAAAACTAACATTCAATCCAAAACCCGGCCAAATGACGTCCAAATGACCTGAAAATTTGCGGACATATCCAAAATCACATAACGAAGCTACAGAAATTGTCGGAATTCCATTCCGACCCCCGGTTCAAAATCTCACCTATCGTTCGGATTCGCTAAAATTTCAACCTTCGGCATTTCAAGCCTAATCGAGCTACGGACCTCCAAAATATATTCCGAACGCGCTCCCAACCCCGAAATCACCTAACGGAGCTAATGGAACCATCGGATTTCCGTTCCGAGATCGTCTTAACACTGTTCCGGCTATGGACCATTTTCTAGTTTCAAAGCTCTTATTTGGGGACTAAGTGTCCCAAAATGCTCAAATTTTCGGAACCGACTCTCCCGGCAACCCACAATAGCAGAAATGAACTTAGGGGAACAGTTAAATTAGGGATAGGGGCGTAATTTTCTAAAACGACTGGTCGGGTCGTTACATCTTCCCACACTTAAAGATTCGTTCGTCCTCGAACGAGCATAGAAAACATACCCGGAGTAGTGAAAAGATGAGGGTACCGGCCGCGCATATCCTGCGTTCGGCCTCCCAAGTCGCCTCCTCGACCGGCCGGCCCCGCCACCGAACCTTTACCGAAGCCGATGTTCTTTGACCTTAGCTTTCCGACTTGCCTGTCTAGAATGGCTACCGGCTCCTCAACATAAGAAAGATCCTTGTCTAGCCGAACGATGTGAAATCCAACACGTGCGACGGTCACCATGGTATCTTCTGAGCACGGAGATATGAAATACGGAGTGAACTCCGCTAGGCCGGGAGGTAAGGCCAACTCATAAGCTAACCTCCCCAACACGCCTCAAAATCTCAAAAGTGCCAATAAATCTAGGACTCACCTTCCCTTTCTTCCCAAACCTCATAACGCCCTTCATGGGCGAGACTCGAGCAGAACCCGCTCACCCACCATAAAAGCCACATCGCGAACCTTCTTGTCCGCGTAACTCTTCTGTCTAGACCGGGCCGCACGAAGTCTGTCCTGAATCACCTTGACCTTGTCCATAGCCTCCCGAACCATATCAGTACCTAGTAACCTGGCCTCGCCCGGCTCAAACCAACCCACGGGAGACCTGCACCTCCTACCATATAGGGCCTCGTACGGTGCCATCTGAATACTAGATTGGTAGCCTGTTGTTATAAGCAAACTCCGCCAGTGGCAAGAAGTGATCCCACGAACCTCCAAACTCAATCACGCACGCACGGAGCATATCCTCCAAAATCTGAATAGTGCGTTCGGACTGCCCATCAGTCTGGGGGTGAAACGCTGTGCTCAGCTCCACCCGAGTACCTAACTCCTGCTGTACAGCTCTCCAGAACCGTGAAGTGAACTGAGTGCCTCTATCTGAAATGATGGAAATTGGAATACCATGCAGCCGAACTATCTCCTTGATATAGATCTCCGCCAGCCGCTCCGATGAATAAGTAGTGCTCACCGGTATAAAATGGGCGGACTTGGTCCGCCGATCCACAATAACCCAAATAGAATCAAACTTCCTAACAGTCCGTGGAAGCCCAGATACAAAGTCCATGGTGATGCGCTCCCATTTCCACTCCGGAATCTCAATCCGCTGCATCAATCCACCCGGGCGCTGATGCTCATACTTCACCTGCTGGCAGTCTGAGGCATCTAGAAACATAATCAACTATATCCCTCTTCATCCGCCTCCACCAGTAATGCTGTTTCAAGTCCTGATACATCTTCGCGGCACCCGGATGGATGGAATACCGCGAACTACGGGCCTCTGCTAGAATCAGCTCTCGAAGATCATCTACATTGGGCACACAGATGCGCCCTCGCATCCTCATAACTCCATCATCCCCGATGGTAACATCTCGAGCATCACCACGCCGAACTCTATCCTCGAGGACAAGCAAACGAGGGTCGTCGAACCGACGCTCCCCGATGCGGTCAAATAGAGAAGCACCGAGAAACCACACAAGCCTAGAACCCGGCCGGGCTCCGAAAGATCCAGCCTAACCAACCGCCCGGCCAAAGCCTCGAACATCCATCGCCATAGGCCTCTCCGAAGCTCGGTAGATATGCCAAACTCCCCAAACTCTCTCGCCCGACGACTCAAGGCATCAGCAACCACATTAGCCTTGCCCTGATGATGAGAATAGTAATATCATAGTCCTTCGCAGTTCCAACCATCTCCTCTCGCATATTCAGGTCATTCCGCTTAAGCAAGTGCCGCAAGCTCCGGTGTCAGTGTAGATCTCGTAAGGAACCCCATATAAATAATGACGCCAAATTTTCAAGGCGCGAACAATGGCAGCTAGCTCCAAATCATGAACAGGGTAATTCTTCTCATGCACCTTCAGCTGTCTCGACGCGTAGGCAATCACCCTACCGTCCCGCATCAATACCGCACCGAGTCCAACTCGTGAGGCATCACAATATACAGTATAGGACCCCGAACCTGTAGGCAACATCAATATAGGGGCCGAAGTCAAAGCTGTCTTGAGCTTCTGAAAGCTCGCCTCACACTCGTCTGTCCACTGAAAAGGGGCACCCTTTTGGGTCAATCTAGTCATAGGTGCCGCAATCGAAGAGAACCCCTCTACGAAACGACGGTAGTAGCCCGCCAAACCAAGGAAACTGCGAATCTCAGTAGCGGAGGAGGGTCTGGGCCAACTCTGCACGGCCTCCACCTTCCTCGATCTACTCGAATACCATCACTCGACACCACGTGGCCCAAAAATGCCACTGAACTCAACGAGAACTCACATTTAGAGAACTTGGCATAAAGCTGCTTCTCCCTCAGGATCTGAAGCACTATCCTCAAATGCTGCTCGTGCTCTTCCCGCTCCGAGAATATACTAGAATATCATCAATGAAGACAATCACGAACGAGTCCAGATAAGGCCTGAACACACTGTGCATCAAATGCATAAATGCTGCCGGGGCATTAGTCAACCCAAAAGACATCACGAGGAACTCATAGTGACCATACCGGGTCCTGAAGGCAGTCTTCGGGATATCTGGCTCCCGAATCTTCAGCTGGTGATACCCAGAGCGCAAATCAATCTTAGAAAACACATGTGCGCCCTGTAACTGGTCAAATAAATCATCAATACGGGGCAAAGGATACCGGTTCTTCACTGTAACCTTATTCAGCCGACGATAGTCAATACACATACGCATAGAACCGTCCTTTTTCTTCACAAACAATACAAGAGCACCCCAAGGCGAAACACTGGGTCGAATAAAACCCTTGCCTAATAACTCCTGTAACTGATCCTTCAACTCCTTTAATTCAGGAGGAGCCATACGGTACGGTGGAATAGAAATGGGCCGAGTGCCCGGCAACAAGTCAATAGCAAAGTCAATGTCTCTGTCAGGCGGCATGCCCGGAAGATCAGCTG
The DNA here is from genome assembly GCA_032618575.1 of Nicotiana noctiflora. NCBI lineage: Eukaryota > Viridiplantae > Streptophyta > Magnoliopsida > Solanales > Solanaceae > Nicotiana > Nicotiana noctiflora. The sequence continues at coordinate 9,646 of JASVEL010004824.1, forward strand.
GAAATACATCAGCAAAGTCACGTACCACATGAACAGAATCAATAGAGGGAGTGTCAACACTGACGTCCCGCACATAGGCTAGATAAGCAGCACACCCCTTCTCAACCATACGCTGAGCTCTGAGAAAAGAAATAACACGGCTAGTGGTGTGATCTAGAGTACCACTCCACTCAATACGTGGAATGCCTGGCATAGCCAGCGTCACGGTCTTGGCGTGACAATCAAGAATAGCATAATGGGGCGACAACCAGTCCATGCCCCGAATAATATCAAAATCGACCATCCCAAGCAGCAATAAATCCGCTCTGGTCTCAAAATCACAAATAGTAATCAAACACGACCGATATACGCGGTCCACCGCCAAAGAATCACCCACCGGAGTGGAAACATAAACGGGGGCACTCAAAGAATCCCGAGGCACACCCATATGAGAAGCAAAGTAAGAAGACACATATGAAAAAGGGGAACCATGGTCGAATAGAGCCGATGCCTCCCCGTGACTAACCGTAATAATACCCGTGATAACCGCAGTCGTATGCAACGTACCGGCAGCTCGATCGTGAATAGCATAGAATCCGGCCTTGTCCCCCTCTCGAGGGCGGCCTCTCGGAACCCCGACCCCCGCCCCCGGATGACCGGGCAGCGGAATAGCACCGGAGCCGGAATGATAGCTCGCCGACCCCGAGAGCCACGCCGATGCCGCGAAGACCGACGAGGTGCTCCCCTCCTACGCTCGGGGCACTCCCTAACCAGCGTGGCGAGTATCCCCGCACTCAAAACAAGCTTCGAGAGGACGCGGTGGCCGTGACCGACCGGCCTCAACCCCACTAGTCCGACCCCCGGAAGGACCCCGCGCAGGAGGTGCACCGGAAACCGGGGGAGCATAACAAGGCTCCCGAGGTGCCGGGAAGACCCGGAGTACCACCGCCGGCGGCAATGCCGAGCGAACCGGACGACCGAATATCCCCCGCCAAAACGACCGGCCGCCGAAGTGCGGGCACCACAGAAATGGCCCGACTCACGAGACCTCTCGGCCTCTCTATCTCCACGCTCTCTAGGGAGCATACTCTCGATCCTCCCGGCAATGCTAACTGCCTGCTGATAAGATATATCTGTCTCCAACTCTCTGGCCATGCTGGATCGGATAGGCGGAATCGGGCCCTCAATAAATCTCCGCACTCTCTCCCGAACCGTGGCTACCAAGGCCGGTGCATGCCTCGCCAGACGGGTGAAACTGATGGCATACTCCGATACTGACATGGAGCCCTGTCGCAACCGCTCAAACTCCGAGCGCCAAGAATCCCTAAGGCTCTGTGGAACAAACTCCCTCAAAAATAGATCTGAAAACTGCGTCCAAGTCAATGAAGCAGACTCCTCTGGACTATCCAACTCATACGTGCGCCACCAATCATAAGCGGCCCCGCGAAACTGAAAAGCATTGAAGGAAACCCCGCTGGTCTCCACAATCCCCATAGTACGAAGAATACGACGACACTCCTCCAGAAAACCCAATGCATCATCTGAAGCCAACCCACTGAACACTTGAGGGTCATATTTCTTGAACCGCTCCAATCTACGCTGCTCATCCTCAGAGGCAGCTGGCCCTCCTCCGGGCTGTGCTGGGGCAGCAGGAGGCATAACCAAAATCTCTGGAACCTGTCCCACTGGCACTGGCTGCTCAGGTGTAGCGGCTGCGGGAGTCTGGGTCCCTTCCCCGACCTGGGATGTAGCTGCAGTGAGAGGAAGCAACCCTGCCTGAGCCAAAGTGGTATACATACTCATGAACTGGGCCAGGGTCTCCTATAGTGCTGGAGTAGTAGCAGCTGTAGTCGGTGTACCAGGTGCCTGCGCTCCAACCTGATCTACCGGTGGCACCTCAGCGGCAGCGCGTGCGGGTGCTGTGGCTGCACCTCGGGCGCGTCCTCGTCCTCTACCATGACCCCAGCCTCTGACGGCAACAACAGGGGGCGCGGGTACCTGATCATCACGGTTAGCTCGTGTCCTCACCATCTGTGAGAGAATAGAAAGCAGTAGTTTAGATTTTTGATGCCAAAAATGTCGCACGACAAGGAATCCAAAAGAAATGAAGAGTTTCCTAAACAGCTACATAGCCCCTCGTAGATAAATACAGACGTCTCTGTATCGATCAGCGAGACTCTAAGTAACCGGTCTGTGTCCCGTGACTCCTATGAACCTAGAGCTCTGATACCAACTTGTCACGACCCTAGTTCACCAATTGTGAACATGTCGTGATGGCACCCAGCCCCCACGACTAGGTAAGCCTAACACGTTGCGGAATATACAAGTTATAAAATACTTAAATAAGAAACGGCGAAAAATAACACAAAAAGGTATGTAATCCGTGCCGCTTGGCACATACATCCGTCATACAATGAATAAAACACTACCAAGATCCGGAACCCCACGGTAACACAGACTAAAAGGGAAATACAACTGTGGCTCTATGTGTAAAGAGTATCTAACAACGACATGAAGAAAAATGTCAACTAGTACTACTAGAATAGATGGGAAGCCTCCGGATCCGCGGACGTAGCAGATCATACCTCGAAGTCTCCCAGAAAGCTGCGGAATCACCTAGTACGAGCCTCCTCTGATGTACCCGGATCTGCACAACAAAAGTGTGCAGAAGAGTAGCATGAGTACACCACGGCGGTACTCAGTAAGTGCCAAGCCTAACCTCGATGGAGTAGTGACGAGGAAGGTCAGGGCCCTACCGAGAACAATAATAATATGATGATAACAAAATAAACAGTTTAACAGATAACAACAAAATTTCCAAAATAACAACATTTACTGAAACTGTCTACAATCAAGCTAATAACAAATAACCGACTCAATAAACAAGTCCAGGATCTGTGGGAATTGAACCCACAGTCCCATTCTCAGTACCCCTGGGTCTCCGGGAATCGAACCCGCAGCCCATGTCTCAATAATATCTCAATAACTCAGGATCTCCGGGAATCGAACCCGCAGTCCCTACCAATAAGTCAGGATCTCGGGAATCGAACCCGTAGTCCACATTTCAATAATCTCAGGATCTCGGAATCGAACCCGTAGTCCACATTTCAATAAATCTCAGGATCTCGGGAATCGAACCCGTAGTCCACATTTCAATAAATCTCAGGATCTCGGGAATCGAACCCGTAGTCCCTACCAATATCACTCCGGGTCTCTGGGAATCGAACCCACAGCCCTGGGTCTCCGGGAATCGAACCCGCAGTCCACAAGCACAGCAATTAAAGGAATACACAGAGAGAATAAATTATGCTTAACTATAACTTCACCGAAAAAAAAATAGTGCCAATAATTATCAAGGAGTTCAAATAAGGCAATTAGGCAACTAAATAGTTAAGAGCTACCTAATCATGTTTTTCTATCCACTACCGGTAAAATATCAAACTAACAGCCAAAGACAGGAATACCGCTCATCGAACATTTTTAATAAATACGTGTTCAACAACCAGCGCATGTACACGCCCGTCACCTCGCGTACAAGGCATTAAAACTATCACATAATATCCTAGGGGTAAAAATTCCCCCACACGAGGTTAGACAAGCCACTTACCTCAATTCCGGTACAAAACCGCTAAGAAATAACCCTCTTGCCGCGAATGTCGGCCTCCACAAGTGTAGTATCTGATAAAAATCAATAGAATCACATCAAAATAGGCCAATTGGGCATTACCCAATCAAAATAACTCAAAATGCACCAAAACCCACAAGTTGCCAAAACCCGACTTTCGGTACGCTTATCGAAAAATCACAAAAATTATATATTCGGGTTCCTTATCTCAATACGAGTCCGTGCATATAAAATTTATCGAAATCGGACTCCATTTGCCCATTCAAATCAAAGATTTTCTAACATTTAGGCCTAGGGCTCAAACCCACCTTTAATCTTCCAATTTCAATGAGATAATCACGGATTTCATGATAAACCAACGAATTAAGGTCAAGAAACTTACCCCCGATGATTTCCCGATGATATCCCAACGTTTTCCCCTTCAAAAACCTCTCTTGGAGCTCAAAAATGGCGTTTTTGTGTATGGGGGTCGCGGGTGTTATGTTCTGAACTTAAGCTCACTGCCAGACATTTTCCTTCATCGCGTTCGCGTGGCCTGTCACGCGTTCGCGATGCTCTAGCCCATTTACCCTTCGCGTTCGCGTGACGCCACTCGCGTCCGCGATGCACAGCCGGCTAAACCTTCGCGAACGCGGCGCCAGTCCACGCGTTCGCGATGACCTTATTTCCCATCCAACCCGCCTTGCTCTTCGCGAACGCGACACAGGGATCGCGAACGCGGTGCCTCCCCTTCTTCCACTACGCGAACGCGACGCCTTGGACGCGAACGCGATGCTCTGCAGCACCCAGCCTACGCGAACGCGAACAAGGCCCTCGCGAACGCGATGGCTTAAATCTTGCCCAGTGATCTGCAGTTTTTCTGCAGACTTTTCCAAGTTCCAAATGCCCGCTTGATGGTCCGAATTCATCCCGAGGCTCCCGGGACCCCAACGAAAACCACCAACATACTCCAAAACACGATACGAACTTATTCCAATCATAAAAACACGTCTAACAACATCAAAACCCATAAATCACATCGATTCAAGCCTAAGTTTCTTCAAAACTTTCAAAACTAACATTCAATCCAAAACCCGGCCAAATGACGTCCAAATGACCTGAAAATTTGCGAACATATCCAAAATCACATAATGAAGCTACAGAAATTGTCGGAATTCCATTCCGACCCCCGGATCAAAATCTCACCTATCGTTCGGATTCACCAAAATTTCAACCTTCGGCATTTCAAGCCTAATTGAGCTACGGACCTCCAAAATACATTCCGAACGCGCTCCCAACCCCGAAATCACCTAACGGAGCTAACGGAACCATCGGATTTCCGTTCCGAGATCGTCTTAACACTGTTCCAGCTACGGGCCATTTTCTAGCTTCAAAGCTCTTATTTAGGGACTAAGTGTCCCAAAATGCTCAAATTTTCAGAACCGACTCTCCTAAAAGTTCAACAACAGTTGAACTGGGACTCAGGCTTTGTGCCTTCGCCGATAAAGTTCAACAACAGTAGAACTGTGGCTCAGGCTATGCGCCTTCGCTAATAAATTCAACTACGGTTGAACCAAGACTCAGGCTATGTGCCTTCGCCTCCAAAAACCGATAAAGTTCAACAATAGTTGAACTGGACTCATGCTATGCGCCTTCACCAATAAATTCAACTACGGTTGAACCAAGACTCAGGGTATGCGCCTTCGCCTCCAAAAACGGTTAAAGTTCAACAACAGTTAAATTGGGACTTAGGTTATGTGCCTTGGCCAATAAATTTAACTATGGTTGAACCAAGACTCAGGCTATGCGCCTTCGCCTCCAAAAATCGATAAAGTTCAACAACAGTTGAATTGGGACTCAGGCTATGCGCCTTCTCTAATAAATTCAACTACGGTTGAACCAATACTCAGGCTATGCGCCTTCGCCTTGGAAAAACTAATAAAGTTCAACAACAGTTAAACTGGGACTCAGGCCATGCGCCTTTGCCAATAAAGTTAACTACGGTTGAACCAAGACTCGGGCTATGCGTCCTCGCCTCCAATAATATATATAGTTCAACAGATAGTTGAACCGGGACTCAGGCTATGCGCCTTCGCCAATAACATCAACTACGATAGAACCAAGACTCAGGCTATGCGCCTTCGCCAATAATTTTAACTACGGTTAAACCAAGACTCAGGCTATGCGCCTTCGCCTCTAAAAAGCTGAAAGTTCAACAACAGTTGAACTAGGACTAAGGCCATGCGCCTTCGCCCACAAATTCAACAACAGTTGAACTGGAACTCGGGCTATGCACCTTCGTCATCAAATCCGATGAGTTCCAAACCGCTCGAACGATAAGTTCAGACGCTTACGCTCTCAAACATAATAAGTTCTGGTCGTAGCTGAACCAGGACTCAAACGGGGCTCCTCCACCACTAAACCATCAAAAATCATCCCCAACAAAGCAAGGCACGGGTTAAACACCCTCGTCATCCAAGTAAGTACGTCAAACTCGAACTAAAATTTGAAACACGTCAAGTTCAACCTCGGACGAACTACAAGGCCACATTTTCATCTTCATGACCAGTAGCCCAGCCGCGCCCGAACTAGGACTAAGGCTAAACTACATCACCACCAAATGGCGGTTCTGATTCGATCACCCGAGTTGAGAAGGAAAATTCACCAACAATCGAAAACTGACATGCCTATCAAAGTCGAACTCGAAAGCAAGCCACCCCTTCAAATGCATGCAAAGAAAAAACAAAAAATGGGGGAAGTGAAAAACAGATATGGGGCAAATAACGAAAGGTTGATTTCTTTTATTCATAAAACAATTACGGGTCCTTCCCGCTTACACCCGCCCAAAGACGGTCAATAAAAAAAGAGAAAAAATAAAAAAAAAATGACAACAAACGCTAGACAGCGAAAAGAAAAAGGAAGAACACTTATTTTTACCCAGTGCCATCCGTGCTCCCACCTGCGCCATCATCGGCCCCTGGCGTCGCCGCATCAAAAAAAAAGTCTATATGGGCTTCTCGAGCTTTTTGGCGTGCCCCCTCGAAAGTAGCTTCGGTCACAATACTGGCTTCCTATAGATTTTTGTATACGTACCACTGGGCCTCAACATAAACCCAAAGCTCATGAGCATGGCCAGAGGAAGCGGCCTATTCCAGAAGGCGCCAGTTCTCCTCCTCCAGGGTCGCAACCTGCTCCACCGCAGCCTGAGCATCCCGCTCAAAGGTACCTATCCGCTCTTCGAGGCTCGCCTCCCTGAAGGCGACAATGACCCTCACCTCCCTGAAGGCGGCAACGACCCTCACCACCGATAACTGGGACTCGCTGGCATGGACAGCCCCCTGTAACATCTCAGCCCTTGTCGAGGCAACGTCCAGCTGGCACTTCAAGGCCAAAATCTCTCTCTCCAGTGTAGCCACATTCTCACTCCACACCGATGCATCCTCCGTTACCTTGTCCATGCACCGAAGCTCGCACTCGACTGAGGCCATCCTCCAGGCCTCGAGCTTCTTGTCTTTATGAAAGAGCTACTCTTCAAGAGTTCTTACCCAACCAAGTAATTGTTGCGCCTGAAGCTCCCACCTCGCCAATTCCTCAACCAGGGCCCTGCATGGGGATCTTTCTTCAAGTGCACATGCATCTCCCTGCACCTATCCCGATAGCAGCAATACTTCTCTAACACCCGTAAAAATACTATCGAGCAAACGTTAGCTCGGCGGATGCTCTCCATCTCCATCAAGTAGGATTGCGAAACAAAGACAACGGTTAAATGGGAAAATCAAAGAAGGCAAAGAATGGATAGACCAATATATGAATGCGTACCCTCAAGCCCATCACGGCCACCTTGTTCATCAACCCGACGTCTGTGACATCCTTCAGTGATTTATTCTCTACCTCCGAGCACAACAACCCAAATTGTGACACCAAACTCGAGCCTTTGAGCAGCAGATTCGAATCTGTGGGAACCTTAATAAGGCGTGACCTCCCCTCTACGTGAACGGCCACCTTTGTAAAGCCATCTCGAAACATGCGGACATCTTCAGGGTTTAAATCTGATTCGAACCCAGACCCTTATCCCACGGCCTCTCCTCCTCCTCCCACCGTAACTGCCAACTAGACGCTCGGACCACCAGCTTCAGCAATCATTAAAGAGCTTACCCCCATCTCAACTATGGGGATCATCAATCGAGATGCAGAACGGGCAGTATCTTTGCAGCCAAAACTAGACGGGGCGACCTCCACCATTGGTTCACCATCAAGGGTAGGTGCTGCAGCCGTACCCTTCCCCACATCCACAGAAGGGGAATCCACATTGATCACTACAAGGGGAGTAGGCGTAATTATTGCGTGAAGGACCGAAGTGAACGTGAACCTGCGCCTGATCAACGGCATTTCCTCATCCTCGCCTGATGATGATTCATCCCTAGGACGCACGGTCCTAGATTGTCCTTCATCCTAAAACATAGGTCGTGGAGGGGAAGGAGCCGCCAAAGAATCGACCGATACTGCCCTCGGTATGAGGCACGATATTGGTGCTACAAGAAGCCGAGCGATCGCACCCGGCCACTGGAAAGCCAGTTGAGGAGCCCTGCCACTACTTCTCTATGTCACAGGAAAGAAAAGTTGTAAACAAAACCGGTCACAAACCAAACAAAGTAAGGAGTAGACTTCTCACCTGCGGCAAGCCTATGGCCATGTCTCTCCCAGAAAGACGCCCACGTGCGAATCCCTTTAGTATGAGGGAGCACAGCTTCAAGCCACCCACGTATCCCTGCTAACGGGGTCGGCCGCGACCTCTCGACTACAAGAGCAACAATGAGTTAACATTCACAAATGCGAGACTTATAAAACAAAACAAAAAGGGAGAAAGTAAGGAAATTGATCATCACAATAAATTAACTCATATGCATGGTTCCAAGCCTCTAGGAACTCTGTAAGGGAAGCCACTAGATGCTCCTGATGTAAAACAAGTGCTCAAAAGGGCGGGGCTCAACCTCATCATCTAGCGTCGCAGTTAGCCCTCTCGACCTGCGAGGGCACACTCGAAGCATGGTGCCACGTACCCGTTGGGGGGCATAAAGGGCGAGCACGTGATGCAACGTAACCAACATGCTGGCCAATTCCCCGTACATCAACAACATTGCCAGTAACTTGTAGAGAGAGGGGCTGAGCTGGCCCAGGCACACCCCGTAATAGCGACATAAGTCCACCACTAGCATGGGAAGTGGAATCCTGAACCCCAACCTGAAGGGATACACATAAAAGACGCAGTATCCACTGCGATCGGTGTGAACCCTTTCCTCGCTTCGGACAAGGACAATGTCGGCATGGGTTGGAATGACCCACTACTCCCGTAATTAGGCCATTCCAATCTCCCTCATCAGTAGGGCTTCATCCAAAGGGTCCTCCCCGCCATCGGTGGTTAAATAAATCGTCGAACCTCCGGACCGGGGAAATATCTCATCCACTGAAGGAATTCCTCCGGTCTCTACCTGCTCAACACCTCTCATTGCTGTAGGTGGCCCTTCAATCGCCGGAGGGTTAACCATCAATTTTATCGGAAGAGCTTCACGTGAAGAACTACCTGCCATTGCTTAATTGGTTGAATGGAAAAGAATAGAATCTGGTGGGAAAAATAAGAGTTATCACAATCAAGAAGAGAAAGGAGAAAGTGAACTAGCATAGTAAAAAAGCTTCCTCAGACTTAGTATCAGATGAATAAAGAAGTAATGAGAAACGGATGACTCAATCCATCTTTATAGGCAACATAAATGACTACGGTAAATCCAATGGACACCATTAACTACATAACCAACCGTCGAACGGTTCAATTCTACTGAGGCATACGCCATCATGACAATCACCATGAAGTGCCCACTCGGCCTTTTGTTGATATCTCACCATCCGGAACGATCAAAGTGCCCTGCCGATACGGGGGGAATGTACCATACACCTTTAAATCTTTAAAAACACTACAAAAAATGCACTCGGTCACACTGCATACGACCCATCTCCCATTGCCGATAGCAGTTGTGTACCTAAACGAACATAAGGATCAGAACGTAACTGAGTTCGTCCTTGCCCGGATTGCACTAACAACATTATACGCCTTCATAACGAGGGGGTATCCTATCTCGATCACACAATGACTTGATTATACGGAAAAGTAACGTCGAAAAACTCTACAAAGTTTGCGCCATTGCCATAGAGAACATGGTATCGACCAAAGCGACGGCCATCCATCCTTTATCCAAGTCTTCAAGATCAAAAGTCAATAAAGTCTGTTCATCAAGCTCGTACGAGGAAGAAACTTGATAAGTGGAGGGACTAACTGTATGGGTCAAAATCCGACTCCATGATAACTGAATAAGCTAATCACCTTTTAGGTTAACCCAAGACTAATAAGTGGTACGACCACTCATAATTAATGATACTTAACCCCTGCGTGATTCGATTAATAAGGCTACGGCCGATCCGTTACCCTGAAGGCAAAACCTCAATGTGGTCTTGGGCACCAACTGCCAGCTCATGCAGCTCACAACTATAAATACCAAGAAATAAAACCTCAAAAAGGGGATTTCTTATTCTTCCTCATTGGGAATCTTTGAGAAAGAGAGAGAGATATAGAGAGAGAGAAAAGAACATATAAGAAAGATCCAATCTCACAAAGGGATACAACATGATTGTAAGACTCTGAACCTCTTCATGGAGAGGCAGACCAAATCATTATCATCAATAAAAGTTGAAAACATTTCTCACCCTAATTGGGTGTGCTTATTATTATCTATTTTACATAGTTCTTGAATTATTACGACTTGCTATAATTGGCCCGTAATTTATGTATGTTGTTTTGTATTCATAAAGTGCATGGTAACTTTTGAGTCAAACAGAAGTGAAAGAAATAATATGAAGTAAATGTAAGTGAAATTGAGAGCATTATGTAGCAACTTCGATCCCTATAAAATGGAGTACATAGTAAATAACAACAACAACAACAACAACAACGATCCAGTAAAATCCTACTAGTGGGGTCTCGGGAGGATTGTGTGTATGCAGACCTTACCCCTACCCTCAAGGAGTAGAAAGACTGTTTCCAAAAGACCCTAGGCTCAAGAAGACAAAAAGACAAAAGAGGACAATATCAGTAATAACACAGAATTAATATGAAAAATAGGAACAATATGCAATCAAGAAGAAAGATACAAAGCAAAAGCAAAATAGTATACCTACTAGACTAGACTCACAGACTCATGACATAAGGAAATACCCAACTACCTCCTACCCTACAATGCTAATACTCGACCTCCACGTGTTTTTATCAAGTGCCATGTCCTAAAAAATATGAAGCCTCGACATATCATGCCTAATCACCTCCCCCAATACTTCTTAGGCCTCCCTCTACCTCTTCTAGTGTCCTCCACAACCAACCATTCGAACCTCGTTACCGAAGTATTTGGGCTACTTCTCTGAACATGCTCAAACCATCTTAGCCCCGCTTTCCGCATTTTGTCATCAATGGGATCCACGCACACCTTCTACCGAATATCACCATTCCTAATCTTATCCATCATAGTATGCCCGCACATCCACATCAACATCCTCATTTCTACAACCTTCATCTTCTGGATGTATAATTTCTTAACCGGCCAACACTCATCCACATACATCATGGCCGGTCTAACCACCACTTTGTATAACTTACCTTTGAGTATCACTGGCACTCTCTTATCACATAATACTCTAGATGCTAACCTCCACTTTATCTATCCTGCTCCAATACGGTGTGTGACATCATCGTCGGTCTCTCCTTCCTATGGATAATCGACCAAGGTACTTGAAGCTGCCTCTACTATGGATCACCTATGATTCAAGCATCACATCCACGCCTACTTCCCCCTGCTCAGGGCTGAACTTAGACTCCAATTATTTCATCTAAGTCCTGCTAATCTTGAAACCATTAGAATCAAGAGCCTGTCTCTAAACCTTTAGCCTCATGTTAACACCGGCTCGCGACTCATCAATCAGAACTATGTCATCAATAAATAGCATGCACCATGGCTCATCCCCTTGAATGTGGTATGTTAATGCGTCCATCACCAGGGCGAATAAGAAGGAACTGAGCGAAGAACCTTGGTGTAACCCCATAACAATTGGAAAAGCCTCAGAGTTGCCTCCTACTGTCATAATCTGAGTCTTTGTCCCTTATAAATGTCCTTAATCGCCATAATATAGGGAACCGACACTCCTTTTTCCTTCATGCGTGTCTAGAGAACTTCTCTAGGAACCTTGACACTTTCTTTCTCTAGGTCAATAAACACCATGTGCAGGTCTTTTCCTATCTCTGTACTGTTCAACCAACCTCCTAGCAAGGTGTATAGCTTATGTAGTAGGACGCTCCGATATGAACCCAAACTGGTTGTCAGAAATGGAACAGTCATCCTCAACCTTGCTTCAACCACCATTTCCCACACTTTCATAGATGACTCAATAGTTAAATACCTCAATAATTGTTACAACTATGGATATCACCTTTGTTCTTATACAGTAGGACCACCGTACTCCATCTCCACTCATCTGACATCCTTTTCGCCTTAAAAATAACTTTCAAGCACCTAGTCAACCACTCCAAACCTGCTTTCCCAACGCACTTCCTAAATTCTACCAGAATCTCGTCAAGCCCGATCGCTCTACCCCTACTCATCTCACTCATAGCTCCCACGAACTCCTCAACCTTGATGCGCCTGCAGTAGCCGGCATCAATGTGACTCTCGTAATGCTCCAAATCACCTAGCACAATATTCTGATCCCTTACTTCATTAATAAGTTTTTGAAAGTAAGTCTGCCATCTCCTCTTAATCTAGGAATCTTACATCAATACTCTGCCATCGTCGTCTTTGATGTATCTCACTTGGTCTAAATATCGAGCTTTCTTCTCTCTCAGCTTGGCATGCCTAAATAATTTCTTTTCCCCGCCTTTTCCCCTAGTTCCTTGTACATACGGCCATAAGTCGCAGTCTTAGCCTCTGAGACTGCCAGCTTCGCTTCCTTCCTAGCTACCTTATACCTCTCCATGCACGCTCGCCTATCCTCCTCACATATTCTCTCCACTAACATTCGCTATGTAAGGCCCCAAAAAATATCGCTAAGTACTTTAGGATTTCGTGGTGCTCGTAGGCTGATTATAATATTTTATGTGCTATTAATATGATGCAAATCAATTGGATTTGGTAAATAAGTGTATAAGTCTTATAATAAGTAATGTGGTGTTTAATGGGAGGCCTAAGTCTAAGTCAAGTTAGAAAATTTCATAATAGGCTAAGATTCCAAATGAGTTTGCATAAGTCTATATTTTGAACAAGTATATATATATATATATATATATATATATATATATTATGTGAAGAAAAACCTATCATGTGAACGACCTTCGAGTCTAGTTTCCAACACTTCAAATCGTTCGTCATTTGGATATTCCTACACAAAGTTATGATCAAATTACCAAAGGCTGGAAATATGCGATCTTGTGTTAGTTCTGCGATCCAAAAACCATTATGTGGTCCGCATAATTGATCTGCGATCGCAAATCTGGTTGCAAATTGGACCAGTGTAGCCCAGTTTTGAGCATCGGGTTTTGTGACGCGTCTGCGGCCAACATACCCATTCTACAGTCCATTCCGCGATCGCAGACCCGAATTCAGAGGGTTAATCTTCCTATTTTCGTGACCCGACCCCATTTTAATATATAGGCTTTAGGGTTCATTTTGGGGTGATTTCATGAGCATTCTATAGAGAGGTGGGAGAACTTTAGAGAGAGAAGGAGGAACCCAATATTTAATCATCCAATCTTGCATCAATCTTCAACAATCAAAGAATCTAATCACAAGTTCTTCATCTAAGAGGTAATGTTCTATACATTAGACTTTAATTTTGAGTTTGGGGTATAAGATGGGGTATTGAGGTATGATTCTTAGAGGTAATAGTATTACCTATACATGAATTCACAAATTTGATTTGTGGGAAGGTTGTTGAATATAAATAAGTAAAGATTGAGTCGGGAAAAGAAGGAAACCTTGTAAAAGATATTTGAAATCAAGATGCTCAACTAGTATTTTATAAAATGATCAAATAAGCTGAAACCATGAATACCTTCCTAATCCGTGTTCAATTTTGTTATGTCTCAAGGTATATTGGGATTGCTAGAATTATTGGACGCCGTAGTAACTTAAGGAAATCTTAAACAATATATGTATGGCTAAAACCCCGTCTCTTAGAAATTGAGCGTAGTACTTGTAATTATGTTAAGTGAATTATTATTGTGAAAATATATGTGGTAGGTACTTCTCTATGTGTTTAATTTTTTATTGTTAATGGAGGATATGTGATGAACATGATCTATGTGCTAAATGCCTAATAGCCTGTTTGGCCAAGCTGGAGAAATCAGCTTATTTTGAGAAGTACTTTTTTTTAAAAGTGCTTTTGAAAAAAGTACTTTTGCAGAGAAGCAGTTTGTGTTTGGCTAATCAGTCTGAAAAGCACTTTTGAGAAATAATTTATGTTTGGCCAAGCTTTTTAGAAAGTGCTTTTAAGTGTCAAATTACGTATAAGGACATGAATAGATTTACCTAATAATTTATATTAGGGGTAAGGCCTGTGTACGTATTACCCTCCCCAGACCCCACTTTGTGGGAACATACTGGGTAGTTATTGTTGTTGTTGTTGTATAAGTAAATAAATAATCTAAAAATTTTGCTATTACATGCAATATTAAAATTCCTTCAACAAATATAAAAGCATTCACCCCTAAAGTCACTATATATTAGAAAGTTTTCCTAAAAATAAGAAGAAATATTTATAAATTAATATTCTAAGTATTAGGTTTAAGGGTTATTTTGGTATATACAATATTTTGTTAGGGGTATTTTAGGTAAGACGAAAAATCAAAACTGCTTCTGCTTCTGCTTTTGGAAAGAAACTACTTTTTTCTGCTTCTCTAAAACTGTTTCTGCTTCTTCCCAAAAGCACTTTTTTTTTCCTAAATAAGCTTGGCCAAACACCTCAAATTAGGAAAAAAATGCTTTTGGCAAAAAAGCACTTCTTGCCTTCTGAGAAGCTTGGCAAAACATGCTATAAATGTCATGCCAAGATTACTTTGGGACTAATATGTCGAACTTGACGAACTCCTCTCTATGCTTATGATTTAAATGCCTTTGTATGCGCATGTGATCTTAAGTGGAAAAGTAAATATTGAAAATGAAAACAATGTGAAACGTGAATTATGGAAGAAAAATATGGTCCCAAGTGCCGGTAAACTAATACTTATATAACCTAAGATTGGAGTGAGGTGAATAATGGAAAATGGTAACGTCTCGGGGAGGCAGCCTAGCCAATCGGGCTGTGATCGGACGTCATGATATATACACATGGTGGTAATGTATTGATGATTGAAACTGGAAAGTGTAAATGAATTAATGGTAACGTCTTTGAGAGACGGCCTAGCCAATCGGGGTGTGATCGGACTCTGCTCAAAGAAGCGGTGGCAAAGTGGATGATGATGCAAGAGTGTGGGATGTTTTAGAAACTATGGGAAAATCATGTGCACCTCCTTATATTGTTGACATGGTGCTTATTTGAAACTTTGTTGTCTTATGATTTCCTCTTTATTTCTTGTATGAAAGTTCTTTCTAACTAGATGGTGTTTAGTTATACATACTAGTGTTTTCCGATGATACTAACGTCCCTTTTGTCGGGGAATTACGTCTTTAAATGGACGTAGGTGTTTGTATAGCAGGTAGTGTTGGTCGCAGCTAGTGCCGCATCATCCTTTCAGCTGACTTGGGGAGCTCCACTTCGTTTCGGGGTCCTGTTTTATCTGTTTATCATGTACTTTGTATTTGAGGTATAGCTGGGGCCTTATTAGCAGTATTTCCATTTTACATTACTCTTCAGTTGTGTTTAGAGACTCCGTAGACAGGTTGTGAGTGGTGTTGGGTATTGGAATTAAAGTAGAAATATTGAGGTTTGGTAAAGATTTATAAAACTTGTAATATTTTGATAAATATGAGTTAAGCTACTAATGGAAATGAAATGGAAGTTATCAATAAAATACTTACTAAGTATGATTAATGGAGTCCATCTCATATTTAATCGTGAATTAGTTTGGGTACGCAGCCTCCCTTATACAGTCTATTGTCGTTGACCACATAGCGCTCACGTCATCACTGCTCCTCCAAGCTCCCATAGTCGATAACCTCCCCTCCAACTCTTGGGCTTTATCCTTAGTTAAGGCTCCCCCACCTGATTCTCAGTCTTACTCGAGCAGAACTTTTCCTCCTCTTCATCATAATGCCAATGTCCATCACCAAGAGCCCATGTCGCGTCACGAATATCTCACCTAGAATCACCTTGAAATCCTTGCACAATCTTCTGTCAAGCCTCCTGAGGAGGAGATAGTCAATCGAGTCTTTACCACTACGTTTTGAAGAGTAACCAAATGCTCCTTCCTCTTTAGAAAGCTAGAGTTTGCTATCAACAGTCCAAAAGCCTTAGCGAAGTCCAGTAACGAGGTTCCTCCTCTATTCCTCTCCCTAAACCAAAGCCTCTATGCACTTTGTCATACCTACTTGGGTCAACCCAATATGTCATTGAAATCTCCTCCTATGAATAACTTCTCGGCAGGTGGTACCTGATGTACAATCTCATCTAACCCCTCCCAAAAGCGTCGTTTAACCTCCTCATCTAGGTCTGCATGTGGCGCATAGGCGCTAATGATGTTTAGGGTGCACTGACCTACCACTAACTGAATAATCATTAACCTATGATTCATTCGTCTAACCTCAATCACACTCTCTAAGTTCACTATCCACCAAAATGCCCCTCCATCCTTACCCTTCTAGGTTCCTGAGTATCAAAGTTCATAGTACTAGAAGCTATATTACCATTTACCAATTACTTGACTGCATTTCACGTGTTTTATTAAACATTTGAGATTAGGGAAATTCCAAATATCTCCATATTAGGGGTTTAATCATAACCCATCATTGCAAATTTGCAACAACCACTTAATTTAAAATAAGTACTCATGACAATTTCGGACGAAAGCAGAAACAAACACCAGATATAGAGTATTTATTAGATTAATAGACTAGCAAATATCGGAAACGACAATTTAGAACCATTGTACTAATTTAATGCTAGTATGACGTTATTTATTGAAGTGTTTGCAAAGGAATCTTTTTCTTTTTCCATTCCTATTTTAGCCAATCAAAGTTACAAAAACAAACACATTAATTGGTATGTGCTCCAATAATATGAATCAAATGCTTTTTGCTTTTGATTGCGGTGTTTGGACGAGTGCAATAATGGGGACGACCTTCTATCATTAAAATGACGTCAAGATAAAGCACACTAATAATTCATATAACATGTTACAATTACAGGTATAATAACGTAATTTCGCTGCTAAAGCTGCATATATTAAATTAGTTCCAAGGATTGTGATATTAAACCGTAAGGGACAAGTGCGTATTGTGTGGTTAACAACACTAGAAAAGTACTCCAATAGCTGAGATCATACTTGGTGCTTCTGACTTATATGTATATATTTTCTCAATCAATGTACGTTTTAATTCTAAATTAATTAAAACCGATTATATGAATTCTTCACAATTATTATTATTATTATTATTATTATTATTATTATTATTATTATTATTATTATTATCATCATCATCATCACTGTAGGCATATAAATTTTATTAAAATTAAATTCATGAAATAATTTGGATTATATTTCAAATTCAACATATATTGGTCCAAATAAATATTATGGACTAATATAATGAATTAATTATATAGATCCAAAATAAATAGAATGACTAAATAAGTCTTAATCTACCGGGCTAGCCCATTTAATTGTGATAAAGTAAAGAGCCAACTTTATTAAGCCAAAAATGTCATCTTCCTAGAGGTCCCGTTTGGTGCAACATATCAAATGACGTGGCATGCCAAGTCAAATGGAAGAGACAATATGATCATGTCACGTGTCAAAATGATAAAGTATGCCAAATCAAATTAAAAGTCCAATAAAATCGCGCCACGTGTGCAAGTGACATGTTATGGCCAATCAAATGTGGTCTTGTCACTCTTCAATCTGATTGGTCAGAAAGAGTTTGTTCTTATCATAACTCATCCATCCAGAACTATAAATAGGGGTGTTCATAACTTAGAAAAGACATCAAAAGTTATAACAAGAAGCAACAAAGAGCTCGTGGATCAACACTGCAGATTTCTCTAAAAACTACAAGCATTCAAGTGTTCTATGGATTAAAGACCTAGACTAAGATTCAAGAAGAGGTTGCAAGCCCTTGGATAAAAAATACGTCAAGATCAAGATCAGGCCTCAAGCACTTGGATTTTAAAAAAATCAAGATTAAGCTCAAAAGCTCTTTTATTTACTGAAGGAAGAAAAGAAGATTCATAGAGATTATAACACTCATATTGTTTGAAATAAAATACGTATGATTGTTGCGATATTTTTCTGTCTTGATTTTATTTTCTTGACATAATTTATTATCTACAAATTCTGGCACGTCCAGTGGGACCATCTCTACCTCTCATCTCAACTTTTCAAGCACCAAAGTTTAAGAACCTCAAAATGGTTTCAAAGAAAATCAACCCCGGATCAACTTCAACCAAGGCTGCTAACTTCAGGTTCTATGATGATGTGGAAAGCATCCTCGATGTTGTATTTAGGAGCTTCAGACCGGTTACGAGAAGCAAAGCGAGCCCTCTAGGACAACAAGCACTCCAGGTGTCGTCTGCATCAACCCCTATTTTCGGGTCATCTTCCTCAAAAAGAGCAAGATCTTCCATAAACGCACTAAAAAGAGGAATGAGCACGTGATTTTTGCCCTATATGAGAATTACTCCCAAAAATTCAAAATAAAAGAGTTTTGTGTTGTTTGCAATTGTTGTGAATTTAGTGTCATTTTTAAAAAATAATGACAATATATATATATATATATATATATATATATATATATATATATATATATATATATATATATATATATATATATATATATATATATATCGCATTTGCATTTAGGATTTAATTCTACAATTAGGAGTAATTAATTTTATCTTACAAAAATGAAAATCACAAAAATAGGCATCTTTTGCATTTTAGCCTTTAATGTCCAAATTGTGTGATTGTATTTTAATTACCATTTAAAATTAGGTGACAATTATTATTATGAGATTAGTATTTCAAGATAATTTTAGTTTTTATAAATTAATCTTAGTATTTTGGGCTTTATTAATTAGGAAGTTGAATAATGGAGAAGAACAAAATGGAAAAAATTTGGATTGGGCCATCTTGCAAATTAAGTTACAAGCCCAATCCTAAGAAACCTTACCCAACCCAAAACCCCTTGGCCCAAGAAGAAAATTTCAGATTTTTTTTAGCAAAAAATAATCATAATTACATGACATAAAGTAGTGGGGGGCAAGGAAATCAAGGAAGAAAACAAGGAGAGGAAAACATGGATTAGTGGGTTTTCTTTAAATTAAAAAAATATTTTCTTTTTAATAAAAAATCTGAAAATTTTCGAAATTCTTGCCTATAAATAGAAGAGAAGATTTATGAAAAAAGGGGTGGAAAAAAGGAGAGGAAAAATAGGAAGAGAAGTAAAAATAAAAAAATTTCCTGCTGTAGTATACACTCGATATACATTCTGGACACAGAAGTATACATGGCGAAAAATTCAATTTTTGAGAGTTTCTTTTGAGAATTGAAAAGAGTTCAAAGCTAGAAAGACAAAACAAAGAGAAAATATGGAATATATTTTTCTTTTCTATTTTTTACTGGTTTTTGTTTTTCTCCGTATTGCTGGGATTTTCGGGATTGAGGTGTTGAAGCTACTGTTGGTTGTTACTGTTGTTGTTGCTGTACTTTCACCGACGTGTTGATTTTCATCTTCCCCTTCTTTTCAATACCAGGTACACCACCCTTTTCATTAAAGCTGTAATGCCGAGTTGCTGAAATAAAGCTCCAGATTTGACTATGTGTTGCTGAGTAGTTATAGTTTGATTTTGTTTTCAATTTGTGACTTATCCATTGTAGTATATATATAACTGAAAAACAGAAACAGGAAGATATTGTAATGGCTAGTAGTATAGTAGCAATAGTGCATCACCTAGCTTAATTAGGTAATAGATCTTAAAACATGGGTTAGTTAATAATAATTTCAAAAATCGGTTGGTCACTCACTCACAGCAGATTCATAAGTCTTAATCACGTATCATATGTCATTCACACATAGATAAGCTTAAAAATAGGAAATGTTAGATTAGATAGTGCTTTAATCATGTTTTAGGCTAGTAATCTGGTAATAAAACAAGTCACATTGAAATCAGTAACATAATCATAAATAGGTCTATGAGTTATTCATTTACGGGTATTGAAACAATTTAACTAGAACCACATATTTGTAATGCAAAAAAAAATGCTTAGTATATAATGAAACTGGTAATGTGATTATACGTGAATAGTTAATCAGTTAATTCAGATCCATAGTGAATTAGTTTAATGATTCTTTAAGTTCATTATGTAATTACGTCGCCTTCTCAGATTAGGTATTAACTTCAAAACGCAAGTGTAAGAAGAAGAAGTAGTCTGTTAGTTCTGATTTATGGTAATAAATAATTAGTTTATAGCCGATGTATGATATTGATTTCCTTTACTGAATAAATAAAAGTGCCTTCTATTTCAAATGTGTATCTTTGTTCTTTTGCCTCAATTGTTTCCAATTTTATTTAGTTTGGGCCCAATACGTGTTATGGGCCTGAATCTCTATATAATGCCAACTGGGCCTGCGAGCAGAAATCCAACAGCAGCCTGGGTCTCGAAGACCAGGGCAGTTCAAGCATATGTTTAGTGAAAAGAGTCCAGGCCTAATAAACAACAAAAATTACGGGCCCGGAATGTTTAATATTAGAAATACGATTAAGGAAAAAACAAATATAGAAAACATAGCCAAATACTAGATTTGAATCCTTTAATGAAAATTGGAACGAGCCTCGCCCGAATAACGAACGCCGGGGCCCCCATTTAGTAATAAGATAACATAGTGGATCCGGAGAGGCTAATAGCAAATTCCATAGCCTCTCCCAAAAGTTAAAAGCCGATAGACATCATTTAGGGCACGATTTTAATATACCTTCCATTGAACGAGTGTGCACTTGGTGCGACTCAAATCCAAATCTCGGCAAAGCTGAAATACACCGAAATTCATAGGCGTACTGGTTGCGGTATGACTCGAGGCGTGTTTTCGCGATGCCGCAAATTCTCTAAAAATAATACTTAATGTAAAAAGCACTATATGTTGTTAAAATCTGTGATTAAGTCAAACAAAAGTCGAGAACGACAATTGAGCGACCGTGCTAAAACCACGGAACCCGGAAATGCCTAACACCTTCTCCCGGGTTAACAGAGTTCCTTATCCGGATCTTTGCTTCGCAGACATTTTTTAAGAGTCAAATTCCTCGGATTCGGGATTAACCGGTGACTTGGGACACCATTATCATTCCCAAGTGGCGACTCTGATTAATCTCAATAAAATCCCGAACCGATTGTCCTTTAATTGGAAAAACTCCTTCCCTTACGTTATTTTTATCCGTTTCGGATATTTGAGCGTCGGGGTATACCCTACGAGCGTATTTATATTTATGCTTATGTGGGGTAGTAAAAAGGGAGGTGTGACAGCTCTGGCGACTCTGCTGGGGACCCCAACCCCAAACCTCGGTTTCGGGGTTTAAGAACTCGAGCTCCTTAGAATTGCCGTTCGCGTTATTGTTTGACTTCATTATATGATTTGAACAACATGTTATGTGCTTTATCGCTTTGATATTGTGTGAATTGTATATAAAATTGTGCCGAAAACCTTTCTCTCTTCGCCCCGGGGATGTGCTTACTGGTTGAGACTCCCCTTTCTGTTAAAGTCACCTTAAATTAAGAAAAAACAGAGGCCGGATAAGTTACAAAGCCGATTGACTCCGCGGGTCACCGGTACGTAGCCCCCTCCTCGATTCGAGTTGTCCGCTCGGGTACACGGTCTAGCACTCTATGAAACCGTAAGATTTTGAACATAGGTCTAGGACGATTATTTGCATCATATTTGACTTAGGGGACTCAACACGGGGGTTGGGTCCGTCTAGGACAGGTGACCCGGTAATTAGAAAGACCGAGCATGTTATGTGTTGCATTTTTATTGTCCTTGATCGTTATGCGGACCGGCGGAAATCCCGAGGGTAGAAAAATTGTTGAAAAGAAAAAAAAAGAGAGAAAAATAAGATCTATAGGAAATAGGTATCCGAAAAATTTGAAAATTTGAAAAAAAAAAGGTGGAACAGTTTTTGTTGAAATAATTGGTCAAATAATCTGACCGAACTACGCAGGTTTGATTCTCGCCATTAGGTGGGATACGTAGGCAACCCTCATCGGGTCCAACCACCCCTTTTAAAAATCAAAAAAAAAATGTGTGTGTTTAATTTTGTCAATAAATCGAAGTGACGCTGTTTTTGAAAATAGCCGAATGTTCCGAAAGAACGCGGGAAGGTTATTTTTGCAAAATAGCCACTTTGAATTATTTCTAATAATTTGCATGCATAGCCTTGAAATATTCCCTCGCGGAAATGTTGAAAGGCTGTATCCGCAAAATTAAGTTTGAGTCACACCCCGTTTGCAAAAATAACCAAAAAATGTCAAATTTTTGATTTTGTTATAAATAAGTCGGGTGATGCTATTCTTGCTTAAAATAAGCCGAATGTCCCTCAAAAGGACGCCGGAAGGCTATTTTTGCAAGAATAGCCACTTTGAGTCGTTTGTAAATAATTTTGGACACATCCTTGAAATATTCCCTCGCGGAAATGTCGAAAGGTTGTATCCGCAAAAATTAAGTTTGAGTCATCGCTCAACTTTTCAAAAATATCCACTTTATCAAATAAGCCATTACATGGCCGGAATTTTGCTGAAATAATCACATTTTTTGCATTTTAACTTCCTCGGTCTTGTGTTGGCCTGTGTCGGTGCTGAACGATGCCCCGTAGGTCCTAGGATGAGAAATTTTTGAATTCGTATTTTTCTTCCGTAAAATTTTGCAAAAATAGTCACTTTGTCTAAATAAGCCATACATGGCCAATTTTGTAAAAATATTCACAAGTGACATAAAAAAAAAAAGCTTTTCAATCTTGTGTTGGTTCATGACGATGCCGAACGATGCCCCATGAGCCACGGGATGAAAAAAAATTTCAAGTTTATCTTTTCTTAGAAATTTTTTTTTTGCAAAAATAGCCACTTTGTCTAAATAAGCCATTATATGGCCAATTTATGAATAAAAGTCTTGTGTTGGTTTGTGGCGATGCCGAACGATGCCCCATGAGCCACAAGATGATGAAATTTTCAAGTTTATCTTTCTTAAATAAATTTTGCAAAAATAGTCATTTTGTCAAATAAGCCATTATGTGGCCCAAAAATATTCTTATTCTTGTAGAAATCTCCTACACAAGTTTGTAGTTGGAGTCGGCTTCTATAATTTTCCTTCAAAGAAAAAAAAATCAAAAAAATCAAATAAACATCTCTTTATTTCTTGCATTAATTTGCAAGAACTACGCTCGGTCTGATTCATGCGGGGTCATGATACGTAGGCAATCCACATAGGATTCGACCATTTCCATAACCAAAAAGAAAAAAAAATGAAAAAAAAAAAGAAAAAAAAAAGAAAAAAAAATCACAAAAAAGGAAAAAAGAAAAGAAAATAGCAAAAAAAAAAAAGGGAAATCAATAAGCGGAATACCTTAATGCTGACATGCTGGCTTCGTTTTGTTGTGTCCATTTTCAGAAAGGTGGTTGGTTGTGGTTCCAAAATAACTCTTCCCTATAATACAACGTCAGAGGACAATGGCAGAGAATCTCAAGACTGAGTGGGTTGGTACCGGTACCCGACAACAGCTGGTTGAACGGAACCACATGTTAGTAGAAGAAGTCAAAATATTAAGACAACACGTGGCTGAAATGTATCGGGCATGGATGGATGGAAAAACACCACCCCCGCCACCACCTAGTTTCATGGACCCGGTCCTTACACCTGAACCCGATGCCAAATATACCTGCCTATCGCAGCCTTTCTAGCCACTCGAGTAGCTCAATTACTCGTCCCCCAGCTATGCTTTCCCAACACTACTTCTATCCCCAACCCTACTACTCTCCCGGAGGCACCCAAAATCGTACTTCACCTTCCAGGTACCCAATTCCACAAAAAGCCTACCAACCCCCACAAACATACCGGAAAACCCCTGGGGTCAGGTTTCAAGCCAAACAAGGCGTTTAGGGAGGAAAGGTTGTTGAAGCGAGAAAAGGCTTTCACCCCTATCGGAGAATCTTATGCGAGTTTGTTCGAAAGGTTGAATCATGTTGGCTTGATTAAGCCGCTCGCCGGATGTATTCCAAATCCTCTTGCAAGAAGCTTCGATCCTACTGCACGATGTGTATACCACTCCAATGCTCAGGGGCATGGTGTTGAAAGATGTTGGAATTTGAAAGAGGAAATAGAAAGAATGATTCAGGCAGGAATGATTGCGGTCCAAGACACTGGCACCCTGAACATTACACAGAATCCTCTACCTGCATGTGACGTTGCACATTTTGTGGGGACGATGCCCGATGACGAGGGTGAAGAGATTTTTCTTTGGAAGCCGAGGATATTGAAATAGAAAGCGATCTTAATGCAGAATACGGTGGCTAAGATGCCATGCTTGTCAATTGGGAAGGTGCTCAACTCTTGGAGTTTTGGTAGTTTTATTTTGGTGTCGTTTCTGTTACCCGGGTTATTTCGGGGTTGTAATCCGGACGTTGTCTTGAGAGTCAAAACCCTTCTATCTTTGCTTTGTTTAGTAATAAAAATTGTTTAGTGCCGTCTAGGTTTGTAATTCTAGTCTAGTCTGTTCGTTTTGTTGTTCATCTTGTTGTTTCAACCCATCAGTTTAACACAACTCTTTGTTTCCCATCATTCCTAGTCATTCCATTTCTGATCACTTTGCAATTCTTCTCATACCGGTTTTAGCAACATGACATGCACATAATTCTAAGCCTGATTTTAAAAGTCAATGAAACAATGTTGAAGATGTAATGATACTCGGAAGAAATAAAAACATATTGGAATACTGTGAAGCCGGAATCAAGTGAACATTGGGGAAAGCGCAACATAAAGAAATGCCTTGGAAATGCATCATCAGTTTAAAGCCAAAGGCAAAAATACCCCAAAGCTAAGGAACCATTCGTGGTATCGAGATTGTTGCCCAATGGCACCGAGAATCGTCAAATACAGAAGGCAAAAATGTGAATCAATCAAAGGTGTTTGACCGTGTAGTTTGTACTTGGTAGGTTTTGAAGATTGGAATGACGAAGGCATTTCGTTCGGCTATCCAAACACTTTATCCATTGATATCCCTTTGAGCCTTGTTATATTTTCTTTCATAACCCTCTTTCGGAATCAACAACAAAAATTGAGCGGAGAAATCCAAATGGAGAAACAAAAGAAAAAAAGAGAAAAGAAAAAAAAAGAAAAAGAAAAGAAAAGAAAAAGAAAAGAAAGGAAAAGAATGCAAAGAAAAATCGGGAGAAGTCAAGATGCAACAATGAATACGGACGTAGTCTGAACTACGTCTGACTTGATCCCGAAAGGGTACGTAGGCAGCCTCACTGAGGTTCAATCACAATAAATGAAAAATCCGAAAATCTAAAAAAATCCCCCAAGAAGGAAACTGGGGCAGAAGTTATGGTTGTTGAAAGAATAAAGATTCCGAAAGTTGTAATATTATCCTACGATGAAATATTTTGAGCCTTTATCCCAACCAAAAGCCTACATTACAGTCCAAAGGAAGACCTTCCGATCAATCTTCAAGAAATGCCGAGTCAAGCGAACAAAGGTCAATCACATCAGGGGCAATACTCCAGTCCGAACAAAGGAGAATGAAGAACTCAAACCACCACGAGACTCCAAGATGAGAGAAGTCAAAATGAGAGAGTCTTATCGGTGAAAACCCACACGGGCACCGTAAGGCGACGGTGAGTTGAGAGAAAGAAAGATCAAATGAGAGAGGCTTGTTGGCGAAAACCCTACGGGCGCTGCAAGTCGAATAAGGATCAGATCAAAGAAATGAAGTATTGAAGACCGGTTTCACGGCAGAACTTTGCAACAAGAGTTGAACATCAACTTTGCTATACGGAGAAGGCCAAAAGTGCATGTCAAGGTCGCTAGAGTCGGTATTCAAAATCCGTTAGGTCATTCGTCTGTAGGTTTCTTGTTAGGAATTGTATTTTCTTTTTTATTCTTCACACTTTGTTTTACTCTCCCTCTTATCGAGTCAATCAGGTCATAACAAGTATAGAAATGATTTCAAAATTTGCCACCAAGCTTTCCAATTGCACAAGATGGGATTTAGCCAACACAACAATTGTCGTAGGTCAGGGAATGACAAGGCCAGTGATTTAAGCCCAAAAGAGCAACATGTGCAATGAGGATCATGCAAGACACAAGGGTCGGCAAAGTGCCAACTCAGGGAAAATATAACAAAAGGAAGTACGGGGTTCGAACAGAGAGGGGGTATATCTTCTGACAAAAGAAAGAGTCAGTCAAGAAATACCAAGGTTATCAAATGAAATCATGGAAAGAATCATAGAGTGCAAGATCAGATTTTTGCAGGATCCGTCAAGAAAGGAACAATATACATGCCATAAGGAAGATGGATTTTTGGATAGTCGGTGAACAGGAAAGGCATTCAAGTGGAAAGCAGTCGCCATCAAAGTTCAAGGCCACAACCAACCACCGCATTTAAACTAACAGATTTTTCTTTGCTTTGAAACAGGGGCATAGATGTTATTGAACTGATAGAGCCAACAGCTTCCAATGGGCATAGGCTCATTTTGGTTGCGATGGGTTACTTTACCGCATTGGGCCGAGGCGAAGGGCAAATTTGCGCCAAATTGGCAGGGACCATTTGTGGTATCGCGGGTGTTGTCCAATGGGGCATTATATTTAACAGATGTTGAAGGAAAGTGCGTAGAGATTGCTATCAATTCAGATGCAGTCAAAAGATACTATGTATGATTCCTTTTCAATTATGTGTTTTGTATTTTGTTGTGATTTTGGAATTGAAATGACGAAGGCATTTTATTCTCTATCCAAACACTTTATCCATTGATAACCCCTTTGAGCCTTAATGAATATATTCTTTCATATCCCTCTCTCGGAATCGCTTTAGCGCAATAAGATCGAAATTGCCAAAATGATGAAAAAATGAAAAAAATGAAAACAAAAATGAAAAATGAAAAAAAATGAAAAAAGAGAAAAAGACAAAAATCGGGAAAAAGTCAAAAAGAAATCCATCTAACTTATGAAGTTGGATGAACTACGTCTGACTTGATCCCGAAAGGGTACGTAGGCAGCCTCTCTGAGGTTCAGTCACAACAAAGAAAAAATCCAAAAATTCCCCACATATTGAAACTGGGGCAGAAGTTATGTTTAATAATTCCGAGAGTTGTAAATATTTTTAACCCTCGTTGAAATTTTGAGCCTTTATATCTTTCTTTCTTAACCCACCCAAAAGCCACGTTACGGTCCAAAGAAAGACCTTCTGATCAATTTTGAAATGATAACAAATACAACGAAGGAGGAGCGAAGCGTCGGATAATACCCGTGGTACATAAAACAAAATACAAAAGGAAAAAATGAAAAAGAAAATATAAAAAATGAGAGAGTCTCATCGGTGAAAACCTTAGCCGGCACTGTGAGACGATTGTGAGGTTGAGAGAAATAAAATGAGAGAGTCTCATTAGTGAAAACCTTAATCGGCACCGTGAGACGATTGTGAGGTTGAGAGAATAAATGAGAGAGTCTTAT
This sequence comes from Nicotiana noctiflora, assembly GCA_032618575.1. NCBI lineage: Eukaryota > Viridiplantae > Streptophyta > Magnoliopsida > Solanales > Solanaceae > Nicotiana > Nicotiana noctiflora. The sequence continues at coordinate 37,183 of JASVEL010004824.1, forward strand.
TGGTGAAAACCTTTCGAGGCACCGTAGGGCGATCGTGAGGACTACCAGAAAAGAGAAAAGCAACAAAAGAGAGTATCGGTTTGGGTTAAAGGCAATTCAGAGTCTGAATAATGATTGGAACGAACTGGGTCAGAGTTTAAATACATGGCATGGTCAGCGGAATCAGCCAGCAAATACCCAGATAAGTTCCGTCATCTCTCCAAAATACCCTTACCTTTCTTTCATTTTTTCTGCATTTCATTGTTTACCCTTTTGAGAGCTAACTACCAGCTCCTGATAACGGAAGTTGAAACAATACTGGATCGGAAAGGATAGAAGATTGGGGAAAGGAATAAAGAAGCTTGGCAAACATGGCCAAAGAAAAAGAAAACAAAACAAAAATGGAGAAATGAGAAAAATACAAAAAGAGTCTGCAAAGGACAAGAATTTGAAAGCCATGCAACATGAGAAAGCAAAAAACAAAGGAAGCAATAAGAAGTGGGGACGGCGGATGCCAGTTGCCAGCAGTTTATATCTAATAAATTTTGTTTCATGCAGGAACAAACTGTCACTAATCACTTTAAAGTGAATGTGACCAATGTGGAAAATTTAAAATACCAAAAAGAGAAAGTCCGCCGAATAAGTGGAGAAATTCACAGGCAAGAGATAAGTTGGTAAAAAAAAATACCAAAAAGAGGAAGGTAACATCTTTTAAAATCCACTCCCCAGTCCTCAGGCTGAGGGAATACTTTTCTGCATTCGCATTGCATGTTTAAATTCTGTTAGGTGCCCACCTTCAAATACGGGAATATTTTCTGCATTTGCATTGCACGTTTAATTTCTGTTAGGTGCCCACCTTCTAATACAGGAATATTTTCTGCATTCGCATTGCACGTTTAAATTCTGTTAGGCGCCCACCTTCAAATACGGGAATATTTTCTGCATTCGCATTGCACGTTTCAATTCCGTTAGGCGCCCACCTTCTAATACGGGAATATTTTCTGCATTCGCATTGCACGTTTCAATTTCTGTTAGGTGCCCACCTTCTAACACGGGAATACTTTTTTGCATTGCACGTTTAATTTCTGTTAGGCGCCCACCTTCTAACACGGGAATATTTTTTTCATATCGCATTGCACGTTTAAATTCTGTTAGGCGCCCACCTTCAAATACGGGAATATTTTCTGCATCGCATTGCACGTTTAATTTCTGTTAGGCGCCCACCTTCAAATACGGGAATATTTTCTGCATCGCATTGCACGTTTCATTTCTGTTAGGCGCCCACCTTCTAATACGGGAATATTTTCTGCATATCGCATTGCACGTTTAAATTCCGTTAGGCGCCCACCTTCAAATACGGGAATATTTTCTGCATCGCATTGCACGTTTAATTTCGTTAGGCGCCCACCTTCAAATACGGGAATATTTTCCGCATCGCATTGCACGTTTAATTTCCGTTAGGCGCCCACCTTCAAATACGGGAATATTTTTCCGCATCGCATTGCACGTTTAAATTCCGTTAGGCGCCCACCTTCAAATACGGGAATATTTTCCGCATTCGCATTGCACGTCTAAATTCTGTTAGGTGCCCACCTTCGAATACGTGAATATATTTACGCATCGCATTGCACGTTTAATTTCGTCAGGGTGCCCACCTTAAATACGGGAATATTTTCTCGCATCGCATTACACGTTTAATTTCGTTAGGCGCCCACCTTCAAATACGGGAATATTTTCTGCATCGCATTGCACGTTTAATTTCTGTTAGGCGCCCACCTTCAAATACGGGAATATTTTCTGCATCGCATTGCACGTTTAAATTCTGTTAGGCGCCCACCTTCAAATACGGGAATATTTTCTGCATTCGCATTGCACGTTTAAATTCTGTTAGGCGCCCACCTTCAAATACGGGAATGCTTTTCTGCATCGCATTGCACGTTTAAATTCTGTTAGGTGCCCACCTTCGAATACGGGAATATTTTTCTGCATCGCATTGCACGTTTAAATTCTGTTAGGTGCCCACCTTCGAATACGGGAATACTTTTCTGCATCGCATTGCACGTCTAAATTCTGTTAGGTGCCCGCCTTCAAATACGGGAATAATTTTCTGCATCGCATTGCACGTTTAATTTTTGTTAGGTGCCCACCTTCGAATACGGGAATACTTTTCTGCATCGCATTGCACGTTTAAATTTCTGTTAGGCGCCCACCTTCAAATACGGGAATATTTTTCTGCATCCGCATTATATAGCTAAAAGCCCACACTGGGGCAGAAAAAGAAAAAAAAAGTAGTTTGTTGTTTTGTTTTGAGCAGGTTCAGCTCGAGGGCAAGAAGTACCATTGAAAATCAAAAAAAAAAGAAGAGGAAAACAAGAAAGAAAATCAACAAAAAAGGGAGAGTGAGCATCTCAAAAAATCAAAGAAAAAGAGACAAGGAGAAGCAAACAAAAGCTAGGATAGGAATAATTGTAATTGTAGAATCATAGCTTAGAATAACTTCTTCATTTTACATTCCCCCGGTGTAATAAGGAGGTCAACAAGCAGTAACCGCAACAGCAGCAACAGTAACAGCAAAAAATCGCAGTTTCATTGGTAGTCCCAGCTACCAAAATTTTCCGAACTACATTGACCTGATTCCCTTTTAGCCAGGGATATGTAGGAAACCTCTTGAAGCAAAGGTTCGGTCAAAATTTAAAAAAAAAAATGCTTCTCACGGAGTGCTCAAACGGGCAAAAATCGCTCGTATCCGCTCACTTGTCTTTGCACAGAAACTCTTCGTGTTTACGCGCAAAGAGGGGCAGCTGTGAGCACGTGATTTTTGCCCTATATGAGAATTACTCCCAAAAATTCAAAATAAAAGAGTTTTGTGTTGTTTGCAATTGTTGTGAATTTAGTGTCATTTTTAAAAAATAGTGACAATATATATATATATATATATATATATATATATATATATATATATATATATATATATATATATATATATATATATATATATATATATATATATATATATCGCATTTGCATTTAGGATTTAATTCTACAATTAGGAGTAATTAATTTTATCTTACAAAAATGAAAATCACAAAAATAGGCATCTTTTGCATTTTAGCCTTTAATGTCCAAATTGTGTGATTGTATTTTAATTACCATTTAAAATTAGGTGACAATTATTATTATGAGATTAGTATTTCAAGATAATTTTAGTTTTTATAAATTAATCTTAGTATTTTGGGCTTTATTAATTAGGAAGTTGAATAATGGAGAAGAACAAAATGGAAAAAATTTGGATTGGGCCATCTTGCAAATTAAGTTACAAGCCCAATCCTAAGAAACCTTACCCAACCCAAAACCCCTTGGCCCAAGAAGAAAATTTCAGATTTTTTTAGCAAAAAATAATCATAATTACATGACATAAAGTAGTGGGGGCAAGGAAATCAAGGAAGAAAACAAGGAGAGGAAAACATGGATTAGTGGGTTTTCTTTAAATTAAAAAAATATTTTCTTTTTAATAAAAAATCTGAAAATTTTCGAAATTCTTGCCTATAAATAGAAGAGAAGATTTATGAAAAAAGGGGTGGAAAAAAGAGAGGAAAAATAGGAAGAGAAGAAAAAAATAAAAAAATTTCCTGCTGTAGTATACACTCGATATACATTCTGGACACAGAAGTATACATGGCGAAAAATTCAATTTTTGAGAGTTTCTTTTGAGAATTGAAAAGAGTTCAAAGCTAGAAAGACAAAACAAAGAGAAAATATGGAATATATTTTTCTTTTCTATTTTTTACTGGTTTTTGTTTTTCTCCGTATTGCTGGGATTTTCGGGATTGAGGTGTTGAAGCTACTGTTGGTTGTTATTGTTGTTGTTGTTGTACTTTCACCGACGTGTTGATTTTCATCTTCCCCTTCTTTTCAATACCAGGTACACCACCCTTTTCATTAAAGCTGTAATGCCGAGTTGCTGAAATAAAGCTCCAGATTTGACTATGTGTTGCTGAGTAGTTATAGTTTGATTTTGTTTTCAATTTGTGACTTATCCATTGTAGTATATATATAACTGAAAAACAGAAACAGGAAGATATTGTAATGGCTAGTAGTATAGTAGCAATAGTGCATCACCTAGCTTAATTAGGTAATAGATCTTAAAACATGGGTTAGTTAATAATAATTTCAAAAATCGGTTGGTCACTCACTCACAGTAGATTCATAAGTCTTAATCACGTATCATATGTCATTCACACATAGATAAGCTTAAAAATAGGAAATGTTAGATTAGATAGTGCTTTAATCATGTTTTAGGCTAGTAATCTGGTAATAAAACAAGTCACATTGAAATCAGTAACATAATCATAAATAGGTCTCTGAGTTATTCATTTACGGGTATTGAAACAATTTAACTAGAACCACATATTTGTAATGCAAAAAAAAAATGCTTAGTATATAATGAAACTGGTAATGTGATTATACGTGAATAGTTAATCAGTTAATTCAGATCCATAGTGAATTAGTTTAATGATTCTTTAAGTTCATTATGTAATTACGTCGCCTTCTCAGATTAGGTATTAACTTCAAAACGCAAGTGTAAGAAGAAGAAGTAGTCTGTTAGTTCTGATTTATGGTAATAAATAATTAGTTTATAGTTGATGTATGATATTGATTTCCTTTACTGAATAAATAAAAGTGCCTTCTATTTCAAATGTGTATCTTTGTTCTTTTGCCTCAATTGTTTCCAATTTTATTTAGTTTGGGCCCAATACGTGTTATGGGCCTGAATCTCTATATAATGCCAATTGGGCCTGCGAGCAGAAATCCAACAGCAGCCTGGGTCTCGAAGACCAGGGCAGTTCAAGCATATGTTTAGTGAAAAGAGTCCAGGCCCAATAAACAACAAAAATTACGGGCCCGGAATGTTTAATATTAGAAATACGATTAAGGAAAAAACAAATATAGAAAACATAGCCAAATACTAGATTTGAATCCTTTAATGAAAATTGGAACGAGCCTCGCCCGAATAACGAACGCCGGGGCCCCCATTTAGTAATAAGATAACATAGTGGATCCGGAGAGGCTAATAGCAAATTCCATAGCCTCTCCCAAAAGTTAAAAGCCGATAGACATCATTTAGGGCACGATTTTAATATACCTTCCATTGAACGAGTGTGCACTTGGTGCGACTCAAATCCAAATCTCGGCAAAGCTGAAATACACCGAAATTCATAGGCGTACTGGTTGCGGTATGACTCGAGGCGTGTTTTCGCGATGCCGCAAATTCTCTAAAAATAATACTTAATGTAAAAAGCACTATATGTTGTTAAAATCTGTGATTAAGTCAAACAAAAGTCGAGAACGACAATTGAGCGACCGTGCTAAAACCACGGAACCCGGGAATGCCTAACACCTTCTCCCGGGTTAACGAGTTCCTTATCCGGATCTTTGCTTCGCAGACATTTTTAAGAGTCAAAATTCCTCGGATTCGGGATTAACCGGTGACTTGGGACACCATTATCATTCCCAAGTGGCGACTCTGATTAATCTCAATAAAATCCCGAACCGATTGTCCTTTAATTGGAAAAACTCCTTCCCTTACGTTATTTTTATCCGTTTCGGATATTTGAGCGTCGGGGTATACCCTACAAGCGTACAAGATCTTCCATAAACGCACTAAAAAGGGGAAAAGATGTTGCTGAAAAGATCAAGAAAACTCTTGCTATGCTTGACCTCTTCAGATCCAAGAACTCTACTGTGAAGGAAGATGACGATGCTTCAAGTGATGGATTTCCCCACTTACACCGCATACCGTGAGCCTTTCGAGAATTAATATGTGTGACAATCCATTCTACTCCCTATCATCTAAAACAATCATGCAAGCCATGGTGACAAACACTTCATCCGTGGAAGAGCAGTTGGCAAACTTGACGGAAGCAATCGCTGGCTTGACCAAATGCATGCAAAATCAAGATGCTAGAATTGATAAGCTAACAGACAGGGTGGGAATCTTGATGGAACAAGAATCCACCCATGCACCTGGCAAGATCCCAAAAGTTCTAGAGATTGATTCTTCCCCAAGACGAGTAGCATCCGCTAAAGTTATCCATGTATCATCGGAAGGGATGATTCCTATTGATCAACTAAAGAAGTTCATTGAAGGAACTATTAAGAATAAGTATAAAGTTGCTGCTAAGTCCTCCCTGACATACGCAAAGTTGTACACTACAATGATCGATATGTTGAAGATGCATGCTGACTATCGACCTCCAAAGTTTCAACAGTTTGATGGTAATGGAAATCCAAAGCAACATGTGGCGCACTTTGTTGAGACATGCAGCAATGCTAGGACTTATGGAGATTACCTCATCAAATAGTTTGTACACTCACTAAAAGGAAATTCTTTTGATTGGTATACAACCTCGATGTGGGATCTATTGATAGATAGTATCAACTAGAGCAGGAGTTCCTTAATGGCTTTTGTAGCACAAGACACTGTGAGCATGGTAGAACTCACAAATACTCGGCAACGGAAGGGTGAACCAGTTATCGACTTTATCAATCATTGGAGGAATGCAAGCCTCAATTGTAAAGATATGCTTAGTGAAGCTTCTGGCATAGAGATGTGCATCCAAGGCATGTATTGGGGATTGAGCTACATCTTGCAAGGTATCAGGCCTAACACATTTGAAGAACTTGCAACTTAGGTCCATGACGTGGAATTGAGCATAGCCTTTGGAAATGAAAGGCTGCCAATCTACTCACAAAGGGAATGACAAGCAAGAAATTAGGAAGTGGGGCAAGTTCGTACCCAAGTCTGAAAGCAAAGAAGCTGTCACTGTCAGCACATCACCTGTAAAGTTTATGACGAAGGTGAGCAAGAAGCGGAGTATGAAACCCACTTCTTTTCAAGATAAGCCAAGTGGAAAGTTGACTTTAAAAGAAATGAAAGAGAATGAGTACCCATTTTGGATTCTAATGTGCTAGCCATTATCGAAGAACTACTCAAGTTAAAACTCATTGAGCTTCCGGAGATGGAGAGACCAAATGAAGTTGGGAAAACTAATGACCCAAATTACTGCAAATATCATCGACATGTGAGCCACCCTCTAGAGAAATGCTTTGTTCTCAAGGAAAAAGTTATGAACTTGGGTCGTGAAAAAAAAATCATGCTTGAAGATGAGAAAGCAAGTGCAAACCAAGTCTCTATCACCTTTGGCTCATTCAGTCCAAATGAAATATGTATTTCAATGAAAGTAAAGATGAAAAAATACTGGAGAACAACAAGGTTAAAGTTGATCATCCTGATGATGATGAAAGTTGGACACTGGTGACTCATCGAAGGTGCCACAAAAGGATCCCATAAAAAGAATCAATAGGACAACCAACAAGAAAAATGATGGTAAAAGGACCAAGGAAACGGAATAAAGTTAGGAGTTTGAAGAAAGCAAAAGTGTAGGTGCGCCACCCTCAAAAGCCACAACATCTAGTAACCTTGGAGGATTTCTTGCCATGTTGGTTCCGCATGAAGATTTTTCTTGATGGTATTGAGGCCTCTTGTTGCAATGCTGATAAATGGGAAGAAAAAAGTGATGACCTACCTTGGGCACCATCTTCAGAAAAGATCATCGAGTCTATTCCTCAAGAAGTTAACACGTGTGAGGAAAAATTTACGTTCACAAGTGACGATCTTCTGCTGAGTGACACTCTTCATAACCTCGCATTGTACCTGGTTGGCTAAATGTGTGATGAAAAGGTAAATCAAATTTTGGTTGATAGAGGATCCTCAGTGAACATCTTGCCAATTCGCACTATGAAAGAACTTGGTATTCCCATGAACAAACTCTTAGAAAGTCGTATGATGATCCAAGGATTCAACCAAGGGGGAAAAGATCCATAGGTGCAATCGGGCTGATAATCACCGTTGAAGATATGTAATCAAGTGCATGGTTGCATGTGATCGATCTAAAGACTTCATATAATATCTTTCTTGGAAGGCCTTGGATACATGAGAATAAAGTAGTTCCATCTATCTACCATCAATATTTAAAATTCTATAAGGGAGAAGTCGAGAAGAAGATAGTTGTTGATGATGATCCATTCACTGAGGATGAGCCACACTTCGCCGATGCAAAGTTTTACTTGAAGAACCGCATTGTGAAGGAGCTAAAAGCTGATAATGGCATGAAAAGCAAGAATAAAGAGCCCGCAACTAAAAGAGCTGAGGTGACTGCTGGTAGAGCCAAAGTCGTTACTTAGGAGGTACAAACCAATGCGAATAAATCTTATAGAAGGGATGTTGTGTCTTATGGAAAGAAAGTAATTCCATCGCTCTAATATGTACCTAAATGGAAGAAAGATGAAGGTGAATCATCTAATCTCCAAACTAACATGCTAAAGGAGTTAAGTCTTCCGGTAAAATGAATTGAGGCAGTAAAGTTATCCTCAAAGCCATTTGCAGGGTTTGTAGCCCAAAATCATTTGCAGAATGTGTTCCTACAAAGCGAACAGATAAAGGTTTTTTATCATAATGCTTACAGGCTATTTGCAAAAGTTGGATACAATCCCAATGAGTCTCAAAGTTAGGGAAGCTCCCATCAGAAGTTGTGCCGAGGAAACCATGTGAAGGTTTGTGATAGAATCAACCGTCACCAGTACCGATCTCAGTAAGAAGGGCGAGCAATAATTATATCATTACAGAAGACGAATCGTTCTCTTCTAATAGGCCTTATGTCTTTGATAGACATGGAAAATCAATTGTGAGAACTTTCGTATTTAAGAGATTATGTCCATTAAAGAAGGGGAATAAGTTCTAGAGAAATTATCGAAATACATAAACACCCGGTTCGCCTAAAATTCTGATGATCTATATGTATTTCCAAAGTCTGTTTTCCTTCTAGAATGAAGCGACAATCAAAAGTCATGGTTTCATGTGATTATGTACTAAAGGTGAAGCTATAAACTATGGTCTACACTAAGAAACGTGATGAAGATGAACAGAATATAGGTTCTTCGTATCACGTTAGTACACTAGGCGAGAATGGTGTTTCGTTTCTAATGGAGGACGATGAGAAATTGGAGAATGTATCATCATATTATTATATATCCTTCAATATGGGAACTCTCAAGAAGATAAAGATGCGAAAGATGCTCCCCTGGAACTTGAAGAAGGGGTTAAGGTAATGATTGATGCCTTAAAAGAAGTTAACCTTGACACTGATGAAGAACCAAGACCCACCAACCTAAGTATTTTACTAGAAGTTGATGAGAAAGCAATTATATTGAGTTATTCGAGGAGTTTAGGGATGTCTTCGCTTGGAATTACAAAGAAATGCTTGGCTTGGATCCTAAAGTAGCAGTCCATCACTTAGCGGTCAAGAATGGCGCTCCCCTGTTAAGCAAGCTCAAAGACTCTTTTGGCCTGAATTGGTTCCCCTGATTGAAATCGAAGTTAACAAAGTCGTTGAAGCTGAATTTATTTGGGAAGTTAAATACCCAACATTAGTTTCAAGTATTGTGTCCGAGAGGTTGTGTCATTATTCGTTTCTTTGGCGAGTGAGTGAAAACCAAAGGGTCGTTCTTGGTGAGCGAGTGAAAACCAACTTTTTTTGTTGTTGGTGAGCGAGTGAAAACCAATCCTATCAACATTGGTGATGATCGATAAAAACCACAAAGGCTATAACCAATTCAATTTACAAAGATCTCTAAAAGACAACACTCTTGCAACACAAGAGGACTGGATTAGGATAGCACATTGGTTTTGAACCAGTATAAAAATTCTTGGTGTCATTTGCTTTACCGTTCTCATATTATATTATGTTTCTTTACTGTTTATTGTGATTAACACTTGTTTGTTTAAATCGAAATGACTAATAGTTCTGTGCAGGTTATCTATGCATAAGTCGACTAGATCTGAAGAGTAGTTGATTAGAAATTTAAAAAGGATACAATTCACCCCCTCCCCCTTCTTGTACTTTCAATTGGTATCAGAGCAGGTCTCACATCTTTATTTTTTGCTTAACAACAAGTGAGAAAAGATCCATGGCAGGTCATCAAATTATTGGAATCGTTCTTCAAGAGGGATACTCAATAAAAAAAAGCCAATAGGATCATGCCACATGTCAAAATGACAAGGCATGCCAAATCAAATTAAATGCCCAATGAAATCACACAGCGTACGCAAGTGACATGTACTCACCAATCACTCTTCAATCTGATTGGTTGGAAAGAGTTTGTTATTATCATAACTCTTCTATCCCACAACTATAAGTAGGGGTCTTCGTAACTCAGAAAAGACACCAGAAGTTATAACAAGAAGCAAGAGAATACTCATGGATCAAATGCTGCAGATTTCTCTAAAAGCTAGAAGCATTCAAGTGTTCTAAGGATTAAAAAGATCAAGACGAAGATTCAAGAACAAGCCGCAAGCCCTTGGATTAAAAATACGTCAAGATCAAGAGCAAGCCTCAAGCACTTGGATTAAAACAAAATAAAATTCAAGATTAAGCTCAAAAGCTCTTTTATTACTGTTGGAAAGAAGAGAGGATCCGTAGAGATTATAACACATATTATTTAAAATAAAATACTACGATTATAGCGATATTTTTCGGTCTTGATTTTATTTTACTGGTGCAATTTATTGTCTACCATGACCATCCATTACAATATAACTACTCTTACTCTAGTCCACACCCTAAATTAATCCTTTTTATGACATTAATTATTGTTCTATTCATTATGGTAAGTATTGAGTAACTTTGCTCACTAAAATTTTAACAGATTTGAATGTGATCTTCAAATTTTGCATCCACTTCATTGAAGCCGCTGAAGGGTGCTTCTCACCCTATAGATCTTCTCCACTCAAACTTGTTTACATACACTTTATAATGAATCGATTTTAAGCCTGAGATCCATTCAAGTACCAAGCATTAATTTTTGCTTTAGTTTATGTGATTCGAAACAACACAGAAACCTCCACTACCTTCATGAATTCTCATGCATGTATATTTCATAATCATATTAGCCAAATTAAAGCACCGCACTTATTTTGTTTCCTTCTTCATGTTTTCCTCAACATTCCTTACTTCCTTTGGACTTTAATCATACTACTTCCCAATTTTCCCATTCTTTTTGGTGTTGTAATTGCAAAACGAATGATTTTGTCTGGCACCCTTTTTTCACCAAATAAATAGAGGTCTATAACTCATGTTGTAATTTGTAGGGTGATGAAGGAGCCACGTGTAGCTTAAAGGTGGAAGATACATCAATGATCCCTCCATCTCCACCATTTGACTTTATTTGAGTGCTGAGTGGGTTGGCTTCCTCCATGATTGATCCTTATAACCTTTCATCAATCAATTGTTTTTGTTTGAAAGTATCGTCAAATCAACAAGTCTACTAATAACCTCACTCACAAACAATTTGTCTCGTTCAAAAATTGAAATGAAACCTTTAGGTTTCAAATTTTTTAAGAGATCGATACGGTATATATATATTCCCCAATGCAAACTCTGAAAAATGCAAGGTACTCGATGCATTTCATATATACGTAGGGTCAAGGGAATGGCCGCATCCCAAAAGATGTGATGTAAACAGCTTACTCTAATGCAATTATTTGGATGAGCTTGTTTTAAGTGATATTTAACATAAAAGTAGTATAAGTTAAGAACTCTAACTCTTGACTTATGGCTTTTTTTTTATTTTAGCTTAAAAACAAGTGCGTAAAAGCATTTTTGTACTTTATTCAAACACTAAAAAGAACTTAAAAGTTATTTTGATTTAAACGAACTTAAAATAAGCTAATTATTAGGACTTTAGTTTGAAAGAGGATTGGAACTCTAATTTTTAATGGAAATAGTGTACAAAGAATCACTCGTCACACTTTATATTTTCATTTAACTTTTCTACCGGTAAAACATTTCTGCACAGAAAATTGGATTTGCTATATACTCATCTAATTTTCCTTGGTACTCCTATTATTTAATTGTACATGGCTGATCGTTTCATGAGTTATCGCAATATTTATTTATTTCTGCTTCTCTATGTGTTGTTCAATTGTATCTCATCATATCGTGTTGGTGGTATTGTGTTCGGAGTAGTCTTAGGTTGGAATGAGACTTAGTCACTTAAGTTGGTTAAATAGTTGGTAAAGTCATGACTTATGGGTGAATGATCTTGGATGTGACTTCTGATGGTTCAGATAGCTTCGTTAGGTGATTTGAGACTTAGGAGCGTGTTCAGAATATATTTTGAAGGTTCATGGTAGATTAGGCTTGAATTGGCAAAATTGAAAATTTTGCATTTTCCTATCGGCAGTGGAAATCTTGATATCGGGGTCAAAATGGAATTCTGGATACTAGAGTAGGTCCGTTGTGTCATTTGTGACGTGTGTGCAAAATTTCAGGTCATTCGGACAAGATTTGATAGGTTTTGGCATCGGTTGCGAAATTTAAAAGTTTAGAAATCCTTTGGCTTGAATTTAAGGATTTGATGTTTTGATGTTGTTTTGAGTGTTCCTAAGGTTGGAATAAGTTTGAATAGTGATATGTGACATGTTGTCATATTTGGTTAAGGTCCTGAGGATCTCGGGATGAATTTGGGTGGTTTGCGAAGAGTTTAGATTTGAGTTAAAGTTGTTGAATTTGCTGATTCTGTTGTTTTCGCACCTGCGGAGTGAGGACCGCAGGTACGATAATCGCAAAGCGCGAAGCAGCTGCAAATGCGGTATTTGTCGCAAGAGTGTAGGTAGAGACTGCACGTGCGAGCCCACAAGTGCGAGTTCTAGAGCGCAGGTGCGGAAGCTGGAGCCTTAAGTGAAAACCGTTGCGGTTAACCGTTGTGGTTATTTTGACCATAGAAGCGGCCCACAAGTGCATGAATTAGGCCACAGGTGCGAAAGTACTGGGTCGAAGGCATAAAAAGGCACCTTTGTGATTTTCAACCATTCTTTCACCATTTTTGTGCGATTTTAGAGCTCAAAGCTGGGAATTCAATGAGGAATTGAGGGGTTTCAGTAATGTAAGTTGCTTAGACTTTGTATTTGGTATTTGTGATGAATTGTCCACTAGTTAATCATGAAACTAGTGAGAAATTTGGGGTGAAATTGAAGGTCAGGGCTTGAGTTTTGGAGAACTCTGATTGGGAATTTAAGGGGTCATTTAGGGTTCGATTTTGGTAATTTTGGTATTCATAGCCTCTTAAGGGGATAAGGATTCTAGTGTTGTGATTTTTATCGGATTTCTTAACGTAGGTCTGGGGGTCGGGTTTAGTCAATTTTGGAATTTTTGAGTTAATTTGATTATTTTTGCTTGGGCTTTATTCCTTTAGTATGTATTAATGATGTGATAATTATTTTGGTTTGATTTGGAGCATTTGGAGGTCGAGTCAAGAGGCAAAGGCATTGCGGGTTAGAGTTCGGTCCGGTTTGAGGTAAGTAATGATTGTAAATATTATCGTGAGGGTATGAAACCGCGAATTTCCTATTGTTCACTACTTTAAGGTAACGCATGAGCTAGATGACGAGCGTGGGGGCATGCACCGTAAGGGATTGTGACTTGGTCTTTCCTGTACGACTAATATGTCGTAGATTTGACTAAACATCATTTTATACCATTGTGTTTTGGAAAGTATTACTATAGTTTGGACTGAATGCCATATTTGGGCCTCGTACCAAGTTGTTTGGACCTTAGGAGCTTTTTACTACTATTTCTCACTGTTTTAATTTAATACATGTACTCAATCATGTCGTGCTTTACTGATTTCATAACTCTATCTTATTTTTACTCCGTTTTGATATTATAAATGATATTTAAGACTAAGCATCGTATTTTACTGTAGCTTGAGAGGTTTCTGACTGAGTAAGGTCGATGTCCTATGTTGTGGGAATTCAAAGAGGAATTGAGTGAGACTGACTTGACCATAATTCCAGTTTTAGTTTTGCCATTAGTTTGAGGTTCATATACAGTATATTTTGATACTTCGAGAGTTGGTATTGTGTGTGTATTGATGTATGAGGGTAGAGTAATTTCTTATGCTTATTGT